>JASANC010004440.1:0-30845 GCA_030248135.1 Theristus sp. LFF4_11
GGAAAAGCGCGCTTTATTAGAGCAAACAGCATTCTCTGACGACACAGCAGCAGTGGTTGAGATTTTTCGATGAAATAGGAAATACGGTACCCGAAATGCCACACTTCTTATCGTGCCAAAGTGCGGCGGTGGTACGTTCAAAATCGATCTGTAATAGAGATGCTTACAACCAAGCTGCTCTATTTTGCGCTCGCTGTGGAAACTCAATTTCGGCCTCAAATGTGGAACACAGAACGCTTTTGCGTTTAGTTTCAAACTGAACACAGCTCATTAGGGTGTGCGAGAGGAAAAAAAGAGAAGCGCAGAACTTGGAACAGAGTTGATGAGATCGTTCAGTGTTCACTGGTGAAATCAGACACGTGCGAACCCGCGGGGTACCTCAGTCACGTTTTTAGCCCGTACGCATGTGACAGCCAATGTTAAAATGTTGGGTCCGCAAGAACAGATCAAATGAGCAACTGACGTTTCAGCGGGGAATGGTGGGTGGCCCGCAACTCAAAGCCCTTTGCGGGGTTGCCGAGTTCGGGCTCGCCACCAAGGTACCCCGTCGGTTCGCACGGGTCTGCTCTGGGTGAAACACTTACCACGAGCGGTTTTTTACTCAGAAGGTTGTGCTTGGTCTGGCAACTAAATCAGAAGTAAAGCAATCTTCTTTTTAATGCATAGAGAGAAGGGAGGTGAAAGACAGAAGCAAAACTAAAAAAACGACAAACACCCCAAAATACTCCAAAAAGAAACAAAAGAACAGCTGTGAACAAGAATGAAACTGATTACCGAAGAAAAAAAACTGGAAATAAAACAGAACACACACGCTTGCGACACAAGTGTGAGTAACCATGGTGTTAACAAAAAATCAATATTTTCCAATAGTGATCTTGACTGATCAACGGACAATGATTGTCTACTTTTCAATCAGCAAGAATTTTTAAAATTTCATCATAAACGCAACATCCAGTACCAAAAATCCACAAAAGCACATCGCATAGCGATATTCAAACACCAATTCGCACACTCATTCAGGGCTATCCTGCCTTGCTGCATCAAACTATGCGCTAAGCTAGTCGCTAGATAATCACAAATTCCAACCCAAATTGATACCACATTAGCCATATTAGGTCCAGTATTACTCAAAAACCAGCTGCTACAAGAAGCCAATCAATCAACGGACACCTCGAATTTTTAGTGCAACGAATCAGTAATCAAGAAGAAAAATCAACGGACACCTCGAATTTTTAATACAGCCAATCAGTAATCGGGAAAATCTGCTAATTGCAAGTTTTTCTCACTTCACCATCCTGAAAGCCCCAAAACATACCAAGATCACGACCAGCACAATGGCGACCACGCCAACGTAGAGCACGTTGTTCGTTAGCACATGTGCCACTTTGCGGTAGCATCCCATCGATGCGATCGACGTGTCGTTCGCCAACGGAATCGGCTCACGTTTCTTCCAGATTTCGGCGCAGTCTGCAAACGAAAAAAACAAAACGGCAAAACGTTAAACCGCAACGAAAACCAACCGAATTCTTCTGTTTCTTTTTTTTCAATTTTTTTCCAGATCACCGAATGATTTGTTTTGAGAGACTTTGGTGGCTGATTACTCGTGGTATGGTCAGGAGAGAGAAACACAGGATTGGTTTGACGTTGACCCCCGTGCAGGGTCTTTCAGCGCAGCAACCTTCAAAAATGAATCTGGAGGCAGAGAAAAGTCCGAAAAAGTTATTAAACAACAACAACAACAACAACAACAACAACAACAACAACAACAACAACAACAACAACAACAACAACAACGTTTTTAACATGAACCGCAAGCAACGCACGTACCGCCCACACAGCAGGAATACGGCACCTGATCGGTGTGGTTGACGCCCCACGGAGTGTTCAACCAGTCCGTGTAATTCTCGACACCGCAGCATTTCAGCTGAAGACAAAAAAACGTTTGTAGTAAAGCGTCGCCGTTTAAACCAGTCACGATTTTTCACGGAATACAATGCATATGCGCAACTTTCAATTGAATGAATGTGTATCGGGATTCTTTGAATTCCATTTTGTACAGCTAAATGCGTGTTTTTTAGCCACTCCGATCCCGTTCATTCAGCTTTCGCGCATTTTTTTCTGCGAAAAAGTGACAGGTTTAAACAAACATGCTGTGCAAGTTGCGAACAGACAAAAAATAAAAGACTTGCAGGCAAACCGAACAATACCACCATGTTGCTATAGAGTGGAAAATTATTTGAGTCCGGGAGAAAATACTGAAAGCTTGTCAAGTCCGGCACCTCAAAAACGTCGGACACATTTGACGAGGAAACTTCAGATCCGAGATTGACCGAGCAGATGAAACAAACCAAAAAAACAAAACAAAATACGAAAAAAAACGTCAAAAAGAGCGAAACAATCCGGCAAACAAGCAAAAAAACCACCGGAAACGAACGTGCGACTGAACGTAGTCGAGTTGATCCGTCCACGGCGTGTCCTTCGGTCCGTACTTGTCCAGCGCCGCCTGTGTGTCGTTCTTGATGAACTCCTCGATGTCGTCGTTGAACAACACTGATGTGACGCCGGCCGAAATCAGCAACACAATCAGCAACAGCACGAACACGCCGAACTGCAAGCGGAGTGAGTGGGACGGTTGCTGGGTGTTGCGATTGGTAGGCGATGTTTTCAGCCACGACTAACCCCCAGGCAGCGTACAGAACGCCATTCGAGTTTTCTCTGTCATTAAGTGCCTATATACACCCCTTGGCTGGGCTCGATCCCCCGAGCGCACAGACAATAGTCTCACATCACCACCAGGCCACGAGGGTGAACACACTGGCGAATTTGGATGATCATTGAAAGTCGTTATGATCTGATGATCGTTTCGTTGTGTTCGGATGATAGGAAATCGCTAGGATCTGATGGTCGTTGTGTTCGGATATGAACTCGTGTCAGTGTGTACGCTCAATGCGTGAAATTCAAGTGGTTCGTTCGGTATAGGAGGGCGGAGGGCCACACCACTCGTGTCTCTGCATCTGATTGTTGGCCCGTGCGTACAGCGCCTCTTTTGATTCTTCCACGAAATTCTTTCCACTGGTTAGAACTTGTTGGTTAGACAGAAGGGTAGAATTGAAGTTACTTAGGGTAGATACTGGCTGGAATCCTGCAACTCCGAGTGGTTGGGACTGTAGTAGAGAAGGCGGGCCTGGTTTCATTATTAGCCAACCAACCAGCGTTCAGGTTGGGTTGGCGACTAAACCGCGTATTTTATCCAAACTCCGTCTCAAATCAATAAAAAACAACAACAACGAAAACACGAGCAAAAAAACCACGCGTACCAAACAGAGCACGCAGCGATTGACGTTGCACGAGCCGCAACAGGCGAGCAACGAGGCGAGGAAGAAGACGACGCCGATGATGACGATGATCACGGCGGGCCAGAGCGTGTAGCGCGCGTGCGGGAACGTGTCGAAGTGCTGGTACGTGCCGATCACCACGCCCGACACCAACCACAGGAACACCGCCGCCAGCTGTGAAGCAGCAACAAATACACTCTGCACACAATGATTTTAGCCACAACGTCCGGTCCGGTGAAACTGACTGAATCACCACGAAGATTGCGAAAGCAATGCAAAAATCGTCAACATTGTGAAAGTGATGTGATGTGCAAGCCGCCATGTTGCAAATTACCAGTACTCAAATCTCGAAAGCCACGCACAGCTTTATAGTAAAGCCCGATTAACGCTCATCACATTGTCGCGAAACCGGAGTCATTTGAAAAATATGTGCTTTGCAGCGATTCTTAAGCTAGATTTGCAGTGTATCTATTATTTATTATTTGCGATTGGCTTTGGTTTCCAAAATTGATATTTTCCACAATCCGATAGCTAGTTGGTTCTCAAAATTCAGACTTAACTTTTCCGTAAGTAAAGTGAGAAAGCGAACGTTTATTGAACTGAACCTGACCTGTTGCACTTGAGCTGTATTCAACTATGGATTTGTATACATACTTAAAAGTGATTTTTTTGATTTCTGATCAGAGGTTGCTTGCAATGAGTCGTTGTAGGTTCCTAATCCTAAACCTAATCCTAAGCCAAGCCTTTTTGATAAGGTGAAAATGTTCAATTTGGTTTTTGCATTTTTTTCTTTCCTGTGTTAAAGGGCAGGGGCCACCGCCACTGCACATGCACCTGTTTTAATAATGATGCATTACGTCAACGATGTGCTGAGTAATTTGACTTTGAAGGTCAGTGTGCGAGTGTGAGTGCTTGCTTGATTCGTTGAAGAGAAAACAAAAATGCAGCAACGACGAACTTGAAAACCAAACAAGGTAATTATAACAGAAAAACTCACAAAGAAAAAAATGCCCAGCGCTCCAAGTATGGTCCGCGATGTGCACGAACAGACGCCCATGATGGCAACAAAAACCACTTGTTTTTCAAGACGGGAATTCACCAACCAACGGCTGATTGATCGATTCTTTTTGATTCGACTCTGGACTGAACGAAGTCTCCTCAAATCGGTCGCCTTTCGATTTTCTGTTTTTATTTGGATCAGTATTTGCTTGAAGTTTCAGGATTGTTGTTTGTTGTTAGTTTAACAAAAACAAATTTAAAAAACCGAATAAAAATTCCGGTTTAAAAAAAATTCGAAAAAAATTTCCTCACTCACTAAGCTAATATCTAATATGCTCTGAAAACCTTTTGCTTGTGCTCTGGAAAGTTCAACAAAACTTTCTTTGAGATTATTAAGTGTCGTCTGACTACGACCGCTCCCTACTTCAGGAGGACATAGATGCTATAAATGATTGGATGCAAAGAAACAAGCTCAAACTCTCTGTAAACAAAACTGTTTGCTTGCATATTCAATCGCGTCTCAACCCTGGTTTCAAATACTACATAGATGGGAACGAAATTGAGCATCAATCAACGGTCAGAGACTTGGGAGTCATCATGGACAGTAATTTAACTTTTAAAGAACACATTACAAGGGTTGTAGCTAAATCAAGAAGTGGTTGTGGGTTGATGTCTAGATGTCTCAGAGTAAAAACCCAAAATCTTCAGCTGAAACTGTTTAAAACGGTGATTGTTCCAAGATTAACTTTTTGCCCCAGCGTCTGGTCGCCGTCGTTGATAGGGGACTGCAGAAGAGTAGAATCCGTTCAACGAAGTTTCACCAAATACGTTCAAGGAGTTGATTTAGGTGATAGTTACCAGAAAAGAATGGACGACCTCGAGCTTGTGTTTGCTTTGCTTCATTTGTGTGCTCGTGCCCGTCAGTGATTCGCTTTGTGTACGTGTGCTGCGACAGCTATGAACTTCATGCGATGTGGTTTTTCGTAAACCAGCGATTCGACGAACTCGTAATTTACCAACCAGATTTATTTGTCTTAGTTTTTTTTTCAATCAGCAGTTTCAGTTTCAGTCTGACTGTCTGAGTCGGATTGTTTTGTTTTGTGTTGTGTTTTGTTTGTTTTGTTTTGTTTTGTAGTGTCGTGTTTTGACTGTGTTGTAGTCTTTGAGTGTTTGTTTCGGTTGACTTTTTTCCTCAGTTGTGTTGACAAATTAAAATGTTAAAAACCGGACATTTTCATGTCATTTCCTTTCTGATTCCACTTACTTTGAGGCATTCTGTTGTTTTAACTTTGAGGCGTTTTGTTAGGCTATTGGATCATACAATTGCTTTGTTTTGATTTGCTTTCAAAGAAAACTGGAAATCTGAGAGCGAAATAAAATCAATCAATCAATCAATCAATCAATTATTACTTTGAAAAACAGTCAGCCAGCATGGGTTCAACTTTTTCAAACTTTTTTAATCGGTATTTTTTTTATCAATTTTGTAAGTATGATAGAAAAAAAACAAATTTTAGCCATCAAAATTGTACTTTCATCTGAAACAGGGGTCAAGATGGTTGGGGGGGGGGCGTTAGGGTTGTTAAAAAAAACAAAAATCGTCATTTTTGTTTTTTTTAAGAAAAAAATTTAAAAAAAAAATTCAAAAATCAAAGTTGTGCTAAATCAATCAGGGAGTTCGAAGAACCACATATGATATGCAAGCGCATAGTTGTTCCAGAGCCGAGGGCTTGGGGGGGCCTATATAGATAGCTGGAGCAAATTTTCTAGATGGATAGATAGCTGGAAAATTTTGGGGGGGGGGGGCCGCGGGGGGGGGGGCATGTGACTTTGGGGGGGGGCCGGTCAAAATTTTGAAATTTGATAGATAGATAGCTAAAATGCTAAAAAGCTATAAAAACAGCAAAATAATGCTAAAAATACACTAAAAATCAAGTATACACGCGTATTTTACCTAAAATTAGCGAGATTTTCAATAATTACGAGCAAAAATGGTCAATTTTGGTCAAAAATTGATTCATTTTATGTCTTCGAATACAAAAATTTTCAGATAGATAGCTGGCTGAGAAAATTTTTTTAGATAGATAATAGCTGAGCCGAAAAAACCTGTCTGCTGATAGAGATAGATTCGAAAAATTTTTGGGGAGGGCCGGCCCCCCCCCAGGCCCCCCCCCCTAGAACAACTATGTGCAAGCGCCTCCGGAATGACTCCCGTATGGCGGAACTTTGGAGATTTTGTTTTGGTGACCTCAATTACCCCTTTTCCAAACCGTTACCATGCCTCTTCTAGTGTTTTGACCCCCAAAACGTCACTTATTGTACCCAGCCCAAGTGAAAATACACATACCGGCTTGAAATTCGATCAAATCTGATGATGTGTCGCGACGGCAGGACACGAAACGGCAACCAGACAACGTAACGATTGCAAACGGAGCAGCTTGGACGCTCAAATTTAGATTGCGAGGCGGATCGTCAGCTTATCTGCATCGGAAATGGTAAGCCAACCTTTGGGACGCTCAAAAACTTCATCGCAGATGTTGTATAAGCCTGAAATCAGTCGGTAAAACGGTCCAAAATCGACTGCTAAAGGTTTTACGAGGTAATATCAAAGAAAATTTTTGTTGAACTTTCGAAAAATTGTGCCAAAATTGAGGTTTTCAGAGCATATTAGAGAAAAAATTTTCGAATTTTTTTTTTTTAAATCGGCATTTTTGTTTTTTTTTAATCACTTTTTTTTTAATTTTGATTTTTGTTTAACAACCCTAGGGGGCGTTAGGTTAGGGTTCAACAAAGAAAGTAAAAATATAAAAATCCCATTTTAATTATTTTTAATTTGACAAAAAATCCAAAATGCCCAAAGTAGGGTTCGAAATTTTTTTATCGGGATCAACCGATCAACCGACATGTATCCTGATTGCAATCTAACACTATTTCGCTCATTTAACACCAAAAAATAGATTGTAAAAAACTTGATTATCGGTAAACAAAGGTTTGGTAAAATTACGGAAATTTTTATTTTTAGCCGGGAAAATTTCCGGAAATTTCTCTAAAAAATTCTCGTAAAATTTCCGGAAATTTTTTACGTGCCATCTCTAATTTAAACCTGGGCGACGTCATATGTTGGCGGTTTGTGCGTTTCACGACATGTGTCTTGTCTTGTGCGCCGACCTAGGGTTAGGGGGAAAAAAAAATCCGGATTTTTTTTTTAAATTAAAAAAAAAATTTTTTTTAAAAAAAAAAAAATTTTTTTTACAAGTTAGGTTTGTTCGAAGCGTCTCGTCGAGCTGAGTTCATCTAGACTATTTTCAGAACGATCCGGAAAACTATAAGAGCGAAAATCGTGTTTTATTGAAATTATGTCCATTTCATAGAGGGAAAGTTGCATTTTCAACAGTAAAACAGGACAATTTTCGACGTGTACTTGAATATTGAACCGTTCTCAGTTGTTCCTCTTTAGAAAATTACCAAAATTTGACTGTGTTCAAAAATTCCTGTTTGCTGTAGCTAATTCGGCAACCCCTGTCGACCCGGTCGCCCCCCCCCAAGACACTTACTTTCAGGTTCAACCAGCTATGCTATCTGCCACATAGCGAGAGCCCACTCTTCAAATCATCGTATCGAAAACACGTACCATGATTTCGCGATCACGTTGCGGGCAACTGACAGACGCAAGTTTAACACGTTAGTTTAGCTCAGCACGCAAGTTTTAACATGTGGCCATGTTATCGGGTATCTGAAAAACGGTCGTGTGATGTGGTATTAACCAACATCTCCGCTCCAATTGTTTAACAATATATCGCACAACTCCATTGTAGACCTATAACATACGCCCTCCATTGTAGACCTATAACATACGCCAATCAACAAAATATCATGTTCATCTCATGGCCTACCGACTGAAAAAACATGTTCTAAGTTGCAAGAAAACGATTTCTGAAACGATATTTCAATTCAGTTAAGTCATTTCAACGCTAAAAATTGACTCTAGAAGTCATCCAAATCGAAAAACATGGAGTACGTCGGTCAAAATGACCAAATAATGACATGTACCTAAGCACACAAAGTTGGGAAGAAAATTTGGTTTGAACTTTCAAAAAATTATGCCATAAATCGAATTTTCAGAGCAAAGTAGAAGAAAAATTTTTCAAATTTTTTTTTTTAAGTTTGAAAAAAAAAATCCAAATTTTTTTTTTAAAAAAAAAACGAAAAAAAAATAAAAAAAAAATTTTTTTTTTCAAAGCCCCTAACCCTACGCCGACCTGTCATGCGACTCTACCGGCGCTGTGTGCTCAACCGATTTCAACAATCGACGGCTCAATCAACAAGTGGTTTCCGGAACCGGTGTGCGAACAATTAAATAAAAAAAGTAAGCAAAACACCGACAACACGTCAATGTGTTTTTTGTAGTTTGTTTCGACAATTTTTTTTGAAAATCGAACGAAAACCAGGAATGAAAAGGGCAAGAAAAACAAAATACACATGAAATCACAACATATCATAATTATGAACGCAGTTAATAAGATTGGCGCAGTCTTGTGGCACGTGCGGTATTTTGGTTTGATAGCATCTGCGGACTTTTGGTAGCAAAAAATTCTAAATGTGCGGTCTTTTTACACGGGCGGTCTTTTGTCCGCAAGCCCCCAGCGGGCCCAGCCCCCTCCTCCTGGAACAGCGATGGCTGTCCAGTCTGCAAGTGCTGTTTGTTTACTCGTGTCGTGACGTCGTCATCACAGTTGATCGAATTTCAAACTCTTTAAAGCTGGGATTTGGGGAATAATTAGTGGCGTTTTGACGAACAGGTGTGTAGTTCTTTGGTCTGGGAGATTTTCCTTTTACGTTGTTGCTTTAGAGTCATTTTGAGTCGTTCAGGTGTTCCAGCTCATCCTCTTCCTTCCTTTTCACCTTTTACTCAATTGAGGGTGAAATCGCACGAAGAGGAATGATCGGTTTGGATGGAAAAAGCAAATGGAAAAGGGTAAATGAAGCCACCGAAACAAAATCTGGGAAGTGCCGCGATATGGGAGCCATTTGAATGCGGAGGCGTTTGTGCATCAAATGTTGCTCTTCTGACTCCGAATGGGCACAACTTTAAATTAGTTTTCAAAAATAAAAAAAAACCATTTTTAAACAGCGTGATGAACATGAGAGTTGACGAGCAGTTTTCGTGTTGGTTCGTTTTGGTTTTCGTTCGATACCGCACCCGAAGGTTTTTAAGGCCTTGTTAGCTGGCTCGCTCGATAGCTGGTTTTAATCGGGAGATAGCGGTCGGTAAGCGTCATAAATGGTACGAATTATCATTTTTTCGGTCACCGCGTCCTCTGTTCTGTGTGCAGTTTTCATTTTCGTTCGTCTTGAAGGCGCGAGAATGAGTTTTGTGTAATAATCGTGCACGTTTCATTTGTGCGGCGGCGACCTTCAGCATATCGATCGATTTCTCTTTGCATCATCAAACAAAACGGCCGGTGTGCGTGCAGGCACTGCGGTGGCTGCTTGTTTTGGTTTGCAAATTTTTAACACAACGCCAGGCGTTGGATAATGTGTAATCTGCTGGCTCAACTCAAACGTTTCACTCTCTGCAGGTGATGTGAAAAAAAAAACGTTTAACTGTAGAATTTTACTTCAACACGCGATTGCAATGTAAAATTTCAGCCGCTGTTGATTTTGTTATGTTCTTTTCTCGTTTTCATTATCAACCGCGTCTGATTGCATGTTGTATTTATTGTGCCGTTTATGTTGGAAATTCATAACAGTTTCATCATTGTGGTTTCTCGGAGTTCAGTAGCTTCACCAATGTGGTAGTGTAAATTAAAGAAGGCAACGCTTTCAGTTTCTCATCTTAATTGAGTTTTCGATGAAACGCTTCTGCAGTCTCTGCCGATGGAGCTCCAGCTGGGGTTGACAGAAATCGTTTTTTTCAATCCGGGGAATAAAACCACTTTTTGTCCCGGATTTTCCCAAAACCTCAAAATAACTACACTGGTTTTCAACGAAAACTTTCGGATTCGCTGCCCTCCGGGGATATAGCGACCGCAGGCCACCGAAACCGAAATCGGGCTAAGATCACTGGTGCTCCCAGGACAGCGGGGCTTAGAGGCTGTCCCCTCACGTGGCGAGGGTATTGGTTCCACGGGATGGTGAGCCGTCCGTTCCTCAATCCCACCGGAGTTTGGTACCTTCGGGTTTCCGGAATCGGTGGGGGCGTGCTTCAAATATAAAAAAACTGGAACTAAAAACTGCAGAGCTTGAATCCAGTATTTTTGAAAATCTAGTGATCTTCAATCTTTTTCGAGTATCAAAATTTGCTTCGAAAAAAACGGGGTTTCTTCCCGTTGCCAACTCCAGCTCCACCAGCTTTTCCCCAGCCAGTCACTGCGTTTGTCTGTCATCACGATTTTGTATGTATCAAGCTAACTATAATAGCTATTAAAATCATTTTTTCCTCACAAAAACAGACAAAAATATACGAAAGCACATTTCACCAAAGAAAAAATAACACGAAACTCACACCACCGCACCGCAGTCATGCTACGCCGAATCTCGCTGATGCTCTTCATCGTCGTTCTCGCAAATTCCGAGGAAGAAAACGAGAGTAATAAAAAACCGATGGCCGGATCGCCGTCGCAACGCGCTCCGGTGACGACGGTCGTCGAGGTGGTGCACGTGAACGCGGACTGCGACCGGCGGACGGAATACGGCGACAGGTTGCACAGTACAGTTGACTCGGTGGAGACGGTCGCATCGAAATGACGTCAGTGATCTGAAAAAAAACGATGCACATTCAACAGAATTTCAATTTGGTACACCTGACCTGATGCACGCGCGTCTTGTTCACGCAGAAGAACGGATCGACCGAACAAGAAAGCCTATGTTGCTATATGCTCGATAACCGCTGGTTGTCAGAGCACATAAAATAATCAATGACGTCATTTCGATCTGATCTGACACGTTTGAAAGAATCTAGGCTATTACTGGCTGTTTCATGGAGTGCTAGTGTGCAGACAGCGTACTCTGGGTTTGCAACAATCACACAATTCTCACACACAACAAACATTTTTTGTTTGGTTTTTCTTCAGGGTTTGGTGGAATTACAGTGGTCGGCTGCAGGATGGCACCGAATTTGATTCGGGCGTCTTCACGGCGACACTCGGCAACGGCGAAGTGATCACTGGTTGGTTTTTTGGCGGCATTCATCAAATGAAACGTGTTTTTGTGAACTTTTTTGTTATAAATAGAGTGATTTTGAAGATTTTTTCACGTCTTACTGCAGAACAAACGCGGCGCAAAAATATAACTCTTGTGCCACATCAGAGATTTGAAAATGGTTATGAAATCACTTTGAAAGTTTATCGCGGCTTACACAAATCCATAGTCCACCTTTGATATGCGCCTTCCGCATTTTTAGATAATGGTGAAATGATCATGCTCATGATAAGAAAAAATGCTTATTCCGTTGTTGTTTGCTTTTTCCAGGAGTCGAAGCGGGCCTCATGAACATGTGCGTTGGTGAAAAGCGAAAACTTGTAGTGCCGCCGCATGAGGGATACGGCGAGAAAGGTTCGGTAAACTAAAGTACTGTTTGATTTAGTAAACCAGAAGTTAGAGCGTGAACTGGATTGGCTGACTCAACGACCACAGAAACAAACACACTGGCAATATTAGAGCAACGCGCTCGCCTGTGTGTGTGCCTGTGCGTTTGTCAGTCTCGATTCTGCAGCAGTGCCAATGCACGTGGATCTCCAAAGTGCAAGAATCTAAACAAACATCGTCGCACAACACAAACCTGTTTGAGACCAGCACGCAAGCTATCGGTAGACCGTCTGCTTTTTTGCTTTTTTCGTTTTTTAAGGCTCCGCCTCAGGCAAAGTGCCACCGAACGCCGTGATGGTTTTCGACATTGAGCTGACCAGAATCGATCGATCCGAAGCGCTCACGACGACGCTCATCGAGAGGGTGCATGAGGTTGGCCAGTCACGGGGGTGTTTTGAGATTGTAGAAAAGCAACAATAGCACTCCACACACCCCGAAGTTTATCAAAGTTCGTGGACGACTGGAATGATGAGAAAGTTGTGTCGTCTCCTTTGTGTGAAAAACCCGAATTCCAGGTGGCGAACTGCAAACAGCGCAGCGGCGTCGGCGACACGATCACGTGGAAGTACCACGGCACTCTGACGGATGGCAGTGTGTTTGACTCTGGCTCGTACACGGCGACGCTTGGCGCTGGACAAGTGATCGTGGGTTAGTCGGTGTGTCTTCGGTGTTGTGTTTTGGGATGAAAATCGAAACTGCGTCGCCACTTCACGTCAGCCGACGACGACGCAACTAAAACTCGCGGATCTGACTCCTTTCTGAGACAGGTCCTCCTAGTCCTGGGTCAGGTCGAATTTTCCGAGTGAGTAAACAGCCAGCAACTCTCGACGGTGCGGTGGTTGGGGTGTAGGATTTTTTCCCGATATACCTCAAGCAGTCAGAAAATCGTGTTTTGGATGTTTAAAGAACTCCCTGCCATGATTTGTCATTGTTTTGTATTGTTTTTGTTTTGAGTACACGTTTCTTCATGTGCATCAGGCGTTGACAGTGGCATGCTGGACATGTGCGTCGGTGACAAACGAAAACTGACGTTGCCACCACACGAGGCTTATGGCGAGAGAGGTCGGTGGGTGGGAAAATTGAAATGAAAGTGCCTGATGGAAGGAACGACAAATAAATAAATATGGTTTTTATTCTGTCGTTTGTTGTAGATCAGTTCAGTTTTCTTGAGCACTTCGTAAACACACTAATTCAGAGGTTCACAAACAAACCGCGAAGTTGGAATGAAAAATAAAGCAGCTTTTCTTTACTACTATAAAAGTTACTTCATTAACTGGCTTTTTGATTAAAAAACACTACATCTTTTGCTTTGTGAACGTTGATATTTGTTTTGTTTCGATTCAGGCTTTCCCGGCGCCATACCGCCGAATTCAGTGTTGCATTTCGATGTGGAGCTGCAGAAAATTGACAGACCGAAAAAAGAGCTGTGAAACTGCGAAACTGTGCTCAATCTTTTTATGTTCGTTTTGTTTGACACTGCCAAGCAAACGGATATTTTCAGCAAAGATTCCAAACACTTGTTGCCTCTTGCCACGTTGTTTTGTTTTGGCCTTTATGACTTGTTTTAATGTTGTTGGTTGACGTTGTATTATGATTGATGAAATTGTTACTTTATCGTGTTTTTTTTTCTCATTTTTTGGTGCCGGCTGGGTGGGTTCGTGACGGGGGAGGAGTTACAGTCTCACAAAAGCTCAATTTGATCTTACTTGAACAATATGCTGTCACGTGTTTCTATCAGTCCATAAATGAATTCAGTGAATTCAAAGTGAATAATCATAGTTTTTGTCAACAGAATTTTGAGTTTGCAGCAAACGACCAATCCAGTGTAAACGTTTTGAATTCAAGGGCAGCGATAGCGAATCCTATTAAGCGAACTGTGTTTCTGAATTGCGTGCAGGCGAAACCGGAGCGTTGATTAAAAACGCCGGGAACCCGCCGAATCGTCGATTACAAAAGCGCCTCACAAAAACCAAAGTTGGATATCGTCTGTTTATGCTGCACGCTTTCGTTTCGCTAACACGCAGCGTAGCAAACTAAACTGCATTCCAAAAGTGTGACTGTCACCAAAAAAAGACACCAGCACCAATCAATCAGATTCGTCGTCATCATCGAACGTTTTCCGTTTCCCCATCGGTTGCACATTCTGCGGCGGTCTACGCTGCCGCGCGGCTTCCCACGAGGGGTGCCGCAGTTTTGCGGTGTTCTTGTTGCTAAAACGTTCCGGAAATTTCGTCTTCGCGTTCGATTTCTCGTTTTTCTTGACGTTTCTGTTGTTGCCCATTGACCGACCAGAACGCTGCAGTCGACCGGCTTTTGGCGCGCTGAAAAACACTTTTTTCTTGTGAAATTCGCAATTTCGATACGCATACTGTTCGAAAACGGATTGGCAACAGTCAATTACTGTGTGCTATAGTTATCGCAAAATATCGCATGCCTTTCCGCTGATTTTTTTTCGAAAAGCATTGCTTTATTTTTGTTGTCTTCTCAAAAAAAAAACGAACAGACCGGTCAGATCTCGTGCCAAAGCGCTATTTCTTTAGTGTTCGCTATTTCGTCCAATCAAACAACAAAATAAAACACCCAATAAAATCCACAACAATAGCAGCTACCTTGACACAACCGCCTTTCTGCATTCAAACTGCTTCCGATTGATTGCAATGTCGTCGTCGTCGTCGCTGCCGTCTTGAAAGATGATCGACTCATCGTTGTCGTGTTCAGACGAATCGTGGTGCTCGGAATTCGAGTCGTTGCAGGTGAAAAACGGATCTCGGCGCCGGTTTGAGTTCTCAGTTCGACCGAGCGATGAGGCCGGTGTTTCATTGACGTTCGCATTATCATCAGTGCTTCTCGCAAGTTCAATACTGGCCACACCAGCGGAGCGCAACTTCTCGAGGTCAATTCTTTGCACCACCACCGCTGTTGAATGGTTGGCGGACGATTCGACTTGTTGAAACGATTGTGATTGTCGTTGTTGTTTCGGTATTTTCGGTTTCGTTTCGTCGTTGCTGTTTTGCTGTTTCACGCGTTTTCTTGTCGGTTTCGTTTTCTGTTTTGTGCCCGTTTTCGACGTTTGTTCGGTTTCTTTCGACGACGACGGTTGACTTTTGTCTCGCTGTTGTTTCGGATCGGGTGATTTCTTCAAACGAAAATTGTTCTTGTTGTTTATATAATTGCTTTGCGCTTTTTATTCAGGCTTGCAAGGCTGAGAAAGTTTCGTTTCTTTACCCTATGGCATTTCTTTGCAAGCCTTCAGAGAAACGCTGTGTTCCGGTCAAACGGTTTTAATTCGAAATTCTGAAGTTCACCAGAAAAAATATTTTTTATAAAAAAACTCGAACCAATTTAACGCTGCTACCAGTGTCATCTTTTGCACATGCCAAATCCGTTGGTTCCATTTTATCCGACTCGTCACTGGTTTTCGTTGCACGGTGTTTTGTCGCTGAGAAAAAACGCTAAGCTTTCAACACACAACCGGTTTTTAACCGTTTTTTCCACGATTTGAAAAAAACGGTATTTTGCAACTGCACCTTGAATGTTGTCATTGCGCTTCTTGTGCTTGTACTGTAAACCCAGACGTTGCAATAGAAACGGCACTTCCTGACGCCAGTTTTTGTGCAGCTGTCTGAAGCTGCCCACTGAGGTCACGATCACAGTATTTGTCGCCAGTTTATACATGACTCGTTCAGATGCGCTTTGCGCGGACTGAAATTTCAACGAAAACAACGTTACCCGTGGGTGCATGGGAGTCGCAGCACTGAAACGGTGATAAAACCGAAATAAAGTTTAGAACGACAAATTTACGCGTAACAATTCTTCAACGTTCTTCAAGTTGACCAATGCGAACTTCGACGCTTGGTCCCGTTTGACAGTCTGAAATTGAGAGGAAAACTGAAATAAAGTAGAAGTGTCTAGATGTCAAGTCTGTCGCAATGAAAACCAAAATTCGTACTTTTTGTTCATTTGTTTTATTTCATTTTGTTAATAACACATCTCTGTAACTAATTGGAATCAAAAGAACTTGCTTATAATGCTTAGATATTGAACGAAACTTGAAACATGAACGAGAGTTGACTTGACATCATCAGTTATGAAAGCTTCTGCTTAAATCGGCTTTGTGAACTTTTATTCGGGATCGACTAGGTACAGCCGCTGTTGAGGTCTTCAGCCGTGCAGGTTTCGGGCACAACAACAACATGCGAGCACAATAATGTGCACACCATGCACCGGTCTCCATTCACCTGTTTTTTTTTCTACGTCTCTCCTCCTCAGCCTGTTTCAAAGCACAGCTAAGTGTCACAAATGCTGTTCATGAATGCCGCTTAACACGCCAACCGACCTTCATTGCTTGAATTTCGTCGACAAATCGCTGTGCCTTCCGTTCATTTTTCGCCTTTTCAGCATCGTTCTTTGTTCTGCGGAGAAAAAGAGTTTACTTTTTCGTTCAAAAAGGGACGAAACGTTTGCAACAAAACACTGCGTGGTCTCGACAAGAAAGTGGCTGAATGTCATGTAATATTAACAAACTGAAATTTGATTGAATCACGTGATCACCATAGGGGTGGTAAAAAACGGTTTTTTTCAAATCCATGTATATAAAACGGTTTTTTATACCGCGTCCGGTTCTTTATACCCGGTTTTTTTACCGACCCAGTATTTGAAGAATCTTGTGATTGCGACAATTTCTGGTACTCTGATTTTACGCAAACCGCTGAATAATGAGTAAAAGACCACAATTCTAGCCAGAAACTGTATGTGTTTCAATGGAAACGTATTCCAATCTTGATTTTATTTGAATCGGTGGCGCTTAGAGAGAATGCAGCATCAGAAAAATTATCAGATGCGAGTTTAAAACAAAAAAACTAACGCAAGACAGATTGATATTTGAAACAGCAAGGAATGTGATACATGCAAATCAATTGAACTGACACGATCGAGAGATATGTAACTGCACAACAATTTCACCGCGTTTCTAAATAAAAGATCACCGAAAGACAAAAAGAATCACGAACCCGCACAGACGAAAGAAGTGAACCAAGAACAAAATTGAAAGAGCAAAAAATCAGATGGAGATTCGGGTCACTATCACCAGTACAACAGCACGACGACACCACCAACAAAACTTTGAGCAATTTCCGAGTTCAAAGACACAAAATTTCAGGAAATTTGACTGAATAAATATTAGCCATTCACCCGATTTTTGTCTATTCATCATCATCATCATGAGTATCATCAATGCAGCCGTCACCATCATCATCAGTGAAGTCGTCATCAGAGCTGTCCACACAATTTGCCGATGCAAGCGCAGCAATGTTCTCAGTGGCAGCAGCTGACGCTGCCGACGGGGACTGCGAATCCGTGCTGTCGCAGTTTGACAGCAACGATTCCGTGCTGTTGCCAGCAACACTTGACACGGGTCTCAGGGTGCTTTATTTATACCAAGAGCGTAAATTGTGTTCTCCGGAACATCAAGTTATGAAGTGGCGAAAATGAAAATTGAAATGGATATGCGGAATACAGTGCATTTTGAGTGATTTCAAAAAATTGAAATTTGGGTCCTTCGGCGGTATAAAAAACCGGAAAAAAAACCAAAATTTACGCGGTAAAATATCGGTAATTTATTTTGGCCATTTTTTGGCGCTGGTATAAAAAACCGTTTTTATACCGTTTTTTATACCGAAAAAAAACCGTTTTTTATACCGACCCACCCCTAATCACCAACCAATCAGCTGAATATAATTTAGAGTTCGACTGTAAAGTATGTTTGAACCTGTCACTGTTTTGCAGAGCATGCGATGCTTTGAATTACAGTGACATGAACGAATGGATCGGGTTGGGTTGATAGAATCAAACACCCCATTCATGGTTAAATGTCATCTGGAAACTCCGATCCCGTTCTTTCTTTTTTCATGAACTTCGTATTGTACAAGAAGCGAAAGTGACAGCTTTGACCGAGTATACTGTAACTGTATAAAGTGCTTAACAGAAACTGAATCCCGTCCGCTCACTTTTTCCGTCTCAACAATCGCACTTCTTTGACGAGTCGTTTTGCCAATCGAACCTTCGCCTTCGCAACCAAACCTCGCATACTCACAATCTATAAGAGTTCGGGTTGTTTATGTTTCATGTGAAACGCGCTGATTGGCTGCGCAAATATATAATACAACCAATTGCGGAGGTGGATTTCAAGTTTTGTGCCGGGGTCCAGTAGCAAAGTAACAATGAAATCGCGTCACCAAACCAATGCTGTAATTACAACACTTTGAAAAACCCAGTTTTTTTACATTCCGCTATTGTACCTGTGTGTTTAACTGCTGAGCAGTGACCGGTCCAAACTTAGTAATGTCCATTTGGTGCTTCACGATGCTAAACTCAATCAACAATGTGCAACGAAAGTGCACGGTTCTGATTTAGAAGTCCATTCCGATCATCAAAGTATTGTTTTTTTAAACAGTATCGCAACAAAACCGACACCTCAAGTCCAGACAAACGAAGCCAAGATTCGAAGTTTCGTGTGTTTTTTATTCATTGCAATTTCATTCAATAGTTTTTCCAAAAAATCTGACGAATTTACACAAGAATCATGATGGTACCAGCAAAAACAGTTGACATTATGATGTTCACACCAGTTGGTTAATCAATAAGGTTGGGAAAAGTCATCAGTGATTGGTTGGTTGGTATTTTTTCAGAGATTATAAGCGGACTTCAGGAGCAAAATTATGCTGCAGCATAGCTGTGTGAAGTTGGAATTAAAAAACAGAACTGAAAAGAAAAAAACTAAAAAAGTTTTCTTCACACACAAATAAAATCCATAAATAAACGAACTGTTTTCACTTTTGAACACACCAAATATTCATCGTCAACACTTGAATCTCGCATGTTGATTGGTTGATTGACCAATCATGCTGCTTTGCGCGCACATGTATGTTTGAATGTGACTTCTTGTCATAAAAAAATGAAAACGGAAAACTAGCTAAATTTCAAAGCAATCTTATGTGTATCACAAAGGTTTTGTCGACTTTCCAAAACAAAAACTAAAAAATTGCAACCAATTCAAACTCGATAAATAAAATAGTGAAGCATCAGTTTTCAAGTGTTTTCACAAAAAGGTTTTTTGAATCAAACGTAAAATAGACAGCGAATCAACATCACATTGAAAATGTTTCAAAAATACAACAAATTAAAACATGCATTGATACTTGTTAGTAACTTTGTTTTATCAAAAAATCACATTTGCTTTCTCAAATTGGGCACTAAACCAAATGAAAAATAATCAGAAAACAAATAGTTTCGGAGTTTTCAAGCCAGTTTTTTGCACATTTCTTTCAGGTGGTCCAATATTTGCATCACGATAGAACTCGATAAAGCCAAACTAACAACCAAAAGAATCACAACTTTTGTACCGCAAACAGTAAAAAACGATAAACGTTTGGTCCCAACAAAACTCACAAGTTAATGCCATTCGTTCACTATAAAATCAGCACAACTCTTGCGCTAAAAACTGACAAAAAATGCAGCGAAAGCCCAGCCTGGAAAGTTGTTAATAAAAAAACATTTTTTGCGTGGAATGCAAGTAAATGCAAACAAATATCTTACTGTTTTCAACCACAATAAAAAAATATACCATGTTTTGCCAAAAAAACTGAAAAACAACCAGCAAACGTTACCCAATAAATTACAAAGCAAAACACAATTATGAGCAGACACAAAGGTGAAATCATATTTTCTACACACCAACCAAAAAACTAACAGCCGAACCAAAAAAAAAACAGGTGACAACGAATTTATTTGCGAGTATGGCAACAGAGAGACGGGCGACACACGACGCTGATTGGTTGGTTGACGGACACCATTATTCAATAGCCAATCAAGGACGCTAGAACGAACACGTACGCGCACGCACGGCCATCACGAGCGTGTTTCACGTTTCGTATAAGAAGATCACCGCGAGAGCGTGGACGCGCTGCGCTGCGAGGCGCCGCTGGCGCCGGAATGCGACGCGACGCCGGAGTCATTCTCGCCAAGCGTGCCGTGTGCTGCGGTGGTGTCGAATGCGACCAGGGTGCCGGACTGCGTGGTCGGGGCTGCCGGCCCGGTCGCCACCACGTACAGTGGGACGGTCCTGCGAGTGATGCGAATGCTCGCTTTTAATGGCATTGGAGAAGGAGATGATGACAAACAACCAGTGCAATGATGGTGTTGTGTCGTTCATTGGTTCGTTTCTGCGCGCGATCCAATGCGTTTTTTTTGCAGAGGCAGAAAGTAAGCATTCGACTGCATGCTTGATGGGGGAGTTCAAAGCAGCCCAAGTGACCCTGTCAGCGTGTCACTCTCGCTCATTTCTGTCGCGTCGCACATGAAACTGATTTCCAGTCAATGCGTGCATTGAGTCGCAGAATCATAAAAAAAGATAACATGGTGTGCCACTTTTCATTTCCTCCGATTTGAAAAAAAAAACATTTCAACAGTTAACTAATAAATATTTATAAAATTGGACTCAGGTTCCAGGACTCGTAAAACAAAAAACTGGCGCCTCCGTGGCTCGGTGGTTAGCACGTTTGCCTTCAACTCAGAAGGTGACGGGTTCGATCCCCCACGGAGGATGACAAACTGCCGCCAGTGTAGCTCTGTACTCTAATAACTACACTCGTTTTCAACTAAAAGCTTTCGGATTCGCTGCCCTGCGGGGATATAGCGACCGCAGGCCACCGAAACCGAAATCGGGCTAAGATCACTGGTGCCCCCAGGACAGAGCGGGGCTTAGAGGCTGTCCCCCTCACGTGGCGAGGGTATTGGTTCCACGGGATGGTGAGCCGTCCGTTCCCCAATCCCACCGGAGTTTGGTACCTTTGGGTTTCCGGAATCGGTGGGGGGCGTGCTTCAAATATTAAAAAAAACTGTACCTGTACAACGCCTGCACAGCGTCCGACCTGCCCAGCTGATCGAGCACGTCACAGAGCTTGCCCATGGTCGCACCTGAACGGTTCGGAAATCGTGACGAACCAAAATTTTTGCAAAATCAAAACAAACAAAACAAAAAAACCGTAGTTTCTGTTCTGAACTGTTCATATCGCATGCAAAAAAATCTGCGTATCTGCAAAAAAATTACCGCAAATACCTCTGGCAGACGCATTCAATACGGAGCCGTTCGTTGAACTGGACGGTACGCTGCCGCTGTTGAGCGCCCACTCAGCCAATAGCTGGTCAGTCCTCGACAACTGTGGACCGGTGGAGTCGACGTCCGGCAGTTGGTCGGTCAAGTTCAATTTTACCGCCAATATTGACCAGTCCCTGAAATTTTCAAATTCACCTCCTTTACGATTTTTGTTACGAATCCACCACATATAATGGGGGATTGCCTGCAACTTTCCGCTCTTGTTTGGCTAAGAGTACAAGTTGAATTCACCCCGACACAGCACAGAACAGAACCTCGCGTGGCGAAGGTATTGGTTCCACGGGATGGAGAGCCGTCCGTTACCCGAGCCCCTTCGGAGTTTGGCACCTTCGGGTTTTCAGAGACGGTTGAAGAAGGGGGGGGGGCAAGCTTAAAAAAGCAAAAAAGAACCCGTATTCTGTCACCTTGAGCATTCCGACATCGGTTGGGAGGGGTGCTTGAATTTAACAAATTGCATAAAAACACCTTCAAGTTTTCAAAAATCAATGGTTGGGGGTTGTTGCAAATAACGATCAAACCACACAAAATACGACATTCATTCGTGCGTTATACCTGCCCATCGCATCCGAGGGGTCCAACAACGCAGCTAGCTCGCGTCTCGCCGCCAACGGTAATGCAGCGACGCTGATGTCGATGCCGAGCGTCAGCGCGGTGGCCACTTCGCGACAGCCGAAGCACACGACATCCGTGAATAGCTCTTTCGTGTCCTGTAATGGATGGCGCAGCGGTTAGTGCGGTTGCTTGCGATACGGCAAAGGTGGACGGTTCGAAACCACAATGTCACAGTGCGAATGGCAAAAGGTCTGGTTTTCGCATGGAATACGGTTATGCCATACCATATCGGGTCTCTCTTGACACGACCTTACTGCACATGTTCCTGATCGTCAAGGCAGAACTTGACGACATTCTGGTCGATACGAAGTATGCCCATCGGTCAGACCCTACACTCTGTGTATCATTCATTTCAAGCAAAAAAGGTTACGACGAAAAAATAGTGTTGTCAAACAAAAAAAAACGATAGATTCCGTGTCGTGACTGAAGGCATTTTCGCAGCACATTTGACCCACACGCCACATCGTACAGCACAGTCAATTTGTATGCAACTTAGCTGACTGGTTGGTGCAAACGTGACGCATGCACTCTTTGCTGGAAAGACTCCGCCTACAGAGGTCTCCGCTTGCGCGCAGAGTATTGCACAGAGTGCTTGCATCACGCGATCACCGGCCAATCAGCCGATTGCATATGATATCGAGAGAGACAGTGAAAGGTTCTCGAAAAGCGCCCGCACACGAGCCTGATTGCTGAGCATGGTGATCTGTTCGGCGCGCTGCATGCGCATCACCGAGTCGGGCGTGAACGTCGCCGGGTGCGCCGCGTGTCGCCGAAGGTCGGACGGACTGAGCAGATGACGCTCCACCGGGAGGCCGGGCGCCACGTCCAGCACGGTCTGTAGAGAGGAAAAACGTTTTTTTTTCAAATTACTGATTCATTCAAGCGAGACGTTGAACTACACGCAGGTATAAACATGATAAGACAATATGAAGATCACGAACATTGTCACGCACGAAAATAGAAAAAATAAAGAAAATAAACGTTCACAGATGATTCGATACAGAAAACAGATACAGCAGACCGCGCATAACAGTAGATCGCAATTCTTATGTATCACTAAATACAATCTTTTTTTCAGAGTTCTGCGACTCAGTGCATGCTTAGATAGACGCTACCCTGCCCCCTAAGCATTTTCGTGAGTTTTCACAACGCCCAACGCACCGACCTGCTCAATGAGATTGGCCATGTCTTCCATGAAATAGAAGCAGCTAGCGGCGTCCTCTCGTGGGCCCCTGACGAGCAGCTCCACAGTGGGCTCCTTCTGCGTGGCGCCACACGGCACCAGTCGTACGAGCGCCTCCATGCGCCCGCTGCACAGTTTACTGCAGTCGCGCCACTGGAGTAGCTCCGCGTCCATCGGGTCCTGCGACGAATTTGTTTGATTCAAATTCATTATTTGACGTGGAACAAACAAACGAAACAATCGGTAACGTGCCAATAAGACCAGGGTACTGGATCAGAAAACAAACGTGCCGTATTCATACACTCCAAGCAACCGAAGCACCGGTGGTTTGGTACCTTCATGGTCGGCTTTCGGAAACCGATCGCGATGAAAAGAGCGACAAAAAGTTCAAAAAAAATTAAAAAGACAAAAAATCGCCCCAAGGGCGTTGGGTAAGGATAAAAAGGGGGCAACAAACAACAACAACAACAAAAAGTTCAAAACAATGAAGAAAAACCACCCAAAATGGCCACCTGAAAATCGAGCATCGACCGACGCAACGCGGTCTGCAGTCGCGGAAAGATCGGCGTCCACTGCGCCTCGTAGCCTCTGGCCGTCCGCACACGCATGCCGCCATAAACGAGCTCGACGTCGCCGTGGCTGACCGGCGGCACGGCCGTCGACGTCGACGCCACCTCCATCCAGACGTCCGTCGGCGCTTGAAGCACGTTGAACGCCGGAAACTCGTACTCGATGTCGTCGAGCACGGTGCACAGCTGAAGCGTGTCGAGCATCTGGAGCAGCTGCTCGCCGGCCAGTTCCGGATAGAGTGGAGCGAAGTCGTCGGCGCAGTACGTGCCCGTGATGCGGCACCTAAGCGGGCGCAAACGAGGCATTTGTTGGTGGGTTACTATTGGAAACTTCGATTATTATTATTTTATTATTCGACTTAATCGTTTTCTAGCTGCATTGTTAGCGATTTTGAATCCAATCAGCATATAGCCAAGTTGTGGCTGAATGAAGGGAACAGTATTTCAAAGCAACCAGTCGGTGGTGGAACAGTTTTCACATTTTCTGTGGGAAAAAAACCAAATACAATGTGCGCACGCAGTGTGTCCTATTTAGGAGACGCTGATCATTTGGCAAAATTTTGAGTTCCCGCGTCATGCATGAAACTGTCATGCCTCGGGTTGAGTCTTGATGGATGGGTTGTCGCGCATTGAGTCTCGGGACCAAAATAATAGAGAATACATTCATTTCGACAACTTGACATGCAGCAGGTATTCAAAGACCCTTTCTGATGCTACAATGGATAGCCCCATCAACAACCAAACAACAAAAAACGCGGTACCGAGTCAAATGTTCGGCCGACAAGAGCATGCCGATGATGTGCGTGCCGAGCCAATCAGCGCTCAGCACGACGTAGTCCAGTTGTTGCGTGTCGTCCTTCAAATAGACGACCTCCCCGATTAGCTGCAGCTGTTGCATCAGTTGACGACAATGAGCCTCCGATGCCAATGGGTTCACGTCTGCTCGCACCTGAAAATGAAAGTCCTTTTTGGTGACGTTCCTGTTTGAGAAATGGCAAGTAGAAAAGAAGAGATCGGAATGACAAGGGGGTAAAGTCGTCCCAGTACGAGGTTAAAGATTCGTACTAGAACAACAGCGCGCGTGTGTGTGTGTGTGCCATTTGTGAAGTAAGCGCTCAAGTTTGGCTCAGGCACACATTCGACTTCCGCAGGCAAAATGGGTGAAGTAAAGAAAAACTTTTGTTTAACATAATCATATTTTGACCGATAGACGTCAAGCAAAAATTTCCCAACGTTTGAGTGTTAAGTGATTTTTTTTTTTATTTCGCCAACAGATAGATCAATTCAGTCGAGGAAACTCAAATGGAAAATAATGCCAACAACAAATGTTACTCACAGAGTGCATGAAATGCGGCCAGCTGATCACCGGCAGACTAGCATACGGCTGGCGTTTACGCAGCGTTTGCACGTGCGTTAGGCAGACGTCCAAAAGGCCGAGCGAATGCGGCAGACGCTGCAAAGATGGCGGTGTTATGCGTTTACCGGTTTTCTCACTTTGGCAATTTTGATTTGCCACATTTAAGCGGGAAAGTAAGTCTTTTTCAAACGCATCGCTTTTCAATCGCCGAACCAAAAAAACGAACCCATCGATATGGACCAACCGAGAGCACGTGCGTGCGTTGCGTGCTGAGCAACTGGCGCAGCAGTTTCACGCCGTGACAAGAGGCGTTCTGTGCGTCGAGGTGGATGATGCGCTCGTGGATGGCGAAATGAGCGTGATACCGGAGGCGAACCTGAAAAACAACAGCGCACTCTGGCATTTCAGTACTTTCGGCGAGAATAACCGAGCAAAACATCCAGATCCCGACAACACTTTCGGCAAACAAACCATTACCTCGATTACTGTGTCACTAAGAAAACATACTGTACTGTGTGTTGTCCGAATTTTGGCTCTCCAAATTTCATGCTGTTCACACAGTTTTATCGGAGTTTCCTGCTTTTTCGCGAAATAAAATAGAATGGAATGGAAATGTCCGAGGGACACTTTAAAGGCCCATTCATGCACTCGCAGTTTCACTCTAGCACGTGAAGCTGCGACGCTTCTCGCGCTGTCCTGGATGTGTGATGTGTGGCGAAGTGTTGTTGTTGTGATTTTAGGCGATGTTTTTCGCCACGGCTAGCCCAGAGGAGCGTACTGAACGCCATAAAAGAGAAGTGACGCCAGCGTTTGTTCCAACTGTTTATTAGAGCGGCGGCAACCGCCAATCACTGCGCAGCACACGCACCGTGCTCAGCAACGCGTCCATGTCGTTGTCGTGCACGTGTCCGTCGTTGGCGCGCGTCGGCTGCGGCTGCTGCTGGTCGAAGTGCGTCGCGAGCAGCACCAGCGGCGACCGGCGGGGCGCAACGCCGCAGTGGCCGATCGGCTCGCACGGCGTGACCCGCGCAGCGAGGAAGTTCAGCCAGTACAGCACCTGACGTGGCGGATGTTGCAATGTGTGAGCTGTTCTGTTGGTGCCCCGAGACTCAATGCGCGCATAACACAGTTTCATGCATGACGCGCGAATTCAAAATTGGCAAAGTGAACCGAGTCCCCTGAATAGGGCCGAGTCACTCAGGCGATTCTGAATTGCCACATAAAAATTGAAACTGGTTTCCTTTGACGTCTGCACACGCTCTTTGAGTCGCAGAATCTAACAATTATAAATTTAGATCAATCAAAAATGATAAATTGATACTCTCCGTATTAACTATGCTAATAAACTTTCTACGTTGAAATTCGTTGGATTGGAAGTTTTAGCATAAACGAAAAGAACTGAGGCACTACATTACACTGTTCCTCAGTTTTATATCCGAGTTCCTGTGTTTTTGCAAACTAAAGTGAACTCAAATGTTACAACCAGCCGAAAAGCCGGGCCTCTCCGCCAGTGGAGTTCCGTAGAAATTCCGAATGCCGTAAAAACCAGAAACATCGCACCGCAAAAAAGCGCACCTGTGCGTATTGCGTTTCCGTTGGATCGGTGGCGCGGAACAAGATGGCGTGCACACAGTCGGTGTTGCCGACGAAATGGTCGTACACCTAACACAACGTTTTTAACATTGAAAAACACAAGTAGTCTGAACAATTCATGTAACACCAAAATCCGAGTTTTTTTGGGCATTTCTGCAAACTTGCAAGAGACCAGGCAGGACACTTTTACGCACCTAACCTCAACCCCAACCACAACGCTCATCTAACCTGATGATACGGTTCGTAGCCGCTGAACTCCCACGACGAAAACTCGCCGGCGCCGGGTACGGTGATCGTTTGCACGTCGATGCCGCGCGTATAGCAGGAATGTACAGGGTGGCATCGAAGTTCGTGCTTGTGCGCGTTGCGAGTGTCGTTGATGTTGTTGTTGTTGATGTTCATGGTGGTGCTCTCCGTTGAACTCTCGCCTGTTACGACACGAAGGATATTATCAATTTTTTGGGGTTCTACGACTCAATGCGTTGCAAACGCAGAAAGGAATCCAAATCAGCCTAAGTGACCCGGGTTTATTCAGGGCACTCGGATCACTTTCCGGATCACTTTTGATTTCCGGCGTCATGCATAAAACTGATTACCTACTGATGCGCGCATTTGAGTCTCGGCACCAAAATGAAACAGTAATGGTAATACTATGCAGTCATCTCAATATCTTATGCAATCAGCTGATTGGTTGGCGACCACCACGTGATGCACGCACTCTTTTCCCGTACGGCTTCATATTTAAAAGTACATGTACGGTGGAGGTGGTCCTCTTCCTCTTTAACACAAGAAAGAAAAAAATGCGAAAACCAATTTGATCCTTTTTCACCTTATAAAAAAGACTTGGCTTAGAATTAGGATTAGATTTAGGATTAGGAACCTACAACGACTTTATTGCAAGCATCATCTGATCGAAAATCAAAAATCATTTTTTCAAAATTTTTTTAGATATGAATACTAAACTTACCGCCCGAGTCCCTCGCCGACGACTCGCTCCACCGCCGCGACAGGCCGCCGAGCAGGCCGCCAATGACGCCCGTCTGCAGCGTCTGCACCAGCCGCGTTTTGCCGACGCCGGAATGACCGAAGAATTTCAGTTTTATCCTCCGCAGTGGCACGTCCAGTGGACACAGCTGGTCGATGTAGCTTTCGCGGTCGTCCGACTGAAAATGATGCAGTTTAGAAACGGCCGAAACTTGGAAACGCCAAACGGTTGAGCGGAGAGGATTATCGAAGTTTGCATTGGGCAGACAATGATGTCCGGTCATTGTGCATTGAAATGTAGCCTTGAAATGTTTTTTCCAAATAAAACTGCGGAAAACAGTCTTTAAGGATTGCACGCCACTACGTACTGGTTGAACTTAGAAAACAAAAGATGCAACCTCCAATATCATGGTTTTTAGTTCTGCCTAGTGAAGCATGAATTTTTATTTACCTTCCCACTCACTCGCAAACGGAATGAGCCGCAGAAGCAAAAAAAGAAAAAGAAATTCACTCTGAATAAAAACAAAACAAAAAACCAACCGGTTTCAACTTGGCCAGCAGCGCGCCGACACTCGTGTGCTCCTGGGCGAGCGCCATGATCTCTGGTGTTAGACCATCCTGAAACAGTGTTTCTTTCAATTTCAATTTGTTTTTTTTTCACTTAGATTCGACAAATCAACAGTTCAAGAATAATAATGGCACAAAATAAAAGGCGCACACAAGCTTGTCGTCCACACCGAACCAACCTTGTTCTTACAGGCTAAATTAGCGCCGGACAGACAGAGCACCCTGACGATCTCGATGTGCCCCTCTTTGGCGGCAATGTGCAACGGGGACATGGTGTTCTGAAAAAAAACCAGATTCAGTGTGACCATACTTTGTAAAATATCAATTTCGCACATCAGTGCTTGTTTATCTTCATCAGAAAGAGCAACCAATATTTGAAAAATCTAATAGCGGAGCGGGCTTTCTAGGTTACCTCACGTGGACAGGGTCACGAGTTTGCGGTACAGTATGGTCAAATAAATGAAGCACTCATTGTCGTCTGAATCAAGGCGAGACTAGAGATGTAAGGGTCAAAAAAAAATTTTTTTTTAATTTTTTTTTAAAAAGTAAAAAAAATAAGCATTTTTTTTTATTTTTTTATTAAAAATTTTTGAAATTTTTTCTTTAATGTGCCCTGAAAATGCCGTTTTTGGCATAATTTTTCGAAAGTTCAACAAAAATTTTCTTTGACTTTACCTTGTCACTTAGTCTTCAACGCTGCAGGTGGTATTCTGGATTGATTTATCGACTGTTTTCAGCCTTGGTGAGTGATGATCGACTCGCGCATTGAAGTACTTGAGCGTCGCAAAGGCTAGTTCAACAAATTCCGATGTCGCTAAGGTGAGATAGAAGCAGAGAACTCACATTTACGCATCGTTTTTCAGGATCTCGAAAGGTGGAAATTGCACTGTCTGCCACTGCAAGCGTAACTTCGTTGGTTGCTCGTTGCTGTTTCGCCTCGTGTCGTCAGCATGATCACACCGGTTTGTTGTGGAATTTGTTTCCATGTTATTTGAGGTGAATTGAGAGGCAAAACACGAGACGTGATGTCGTCGGTGGGAAAATGGGGTCGCCGAAACCAAGTCTGAAATTTTCACCCTCCTCCCATATGAGTGGGGGTCATATGGTAAGTCGGTGGCTCCTCAGATGGTGATATTCGGACTCCCTGAAAAATTCTGAACAACTTTCATTTAAAAAAAAATTAAAATTTTTTTTTTTTTTAAAGAAAAAAAATAGAAATTTTTTTTTTCTTGACATCTCTAGGCGAGACTAGTCGTGTGTTGTTTGTTGTTTCCAGCTGGTTGTTGTGTTTTTCGAAAAAATGACAGATATGTCGGGTCAGGTTTTTGGAGAGGGAGTGGGAACTGTGGGGTGTTCCAAAAAAAACACAATCAGTATTCACAAAAACAACGAAACGAACCGCATTCAAAATGTCAACCGGCGCCCCGAGATGGCACAGCGTCTGTGCGGCCGTCAGTTGACCGTGGCGACACGCGATATGCAGCGGGGTGTCACCGTTCTGAACGTGAATATAATGTTGAACCTTTGCTTATTTTAAACCAGAGTGATCAGCGACATGCAATTTACAGTTGAAAAATTAGCGCGCTCACACTGGAAATAGGCCATGTCTTGGAATATAAAAATGAAACCATTTCTGCACAGCAACTCACGGCATCCTGCAAATCAAGGCGGCATCCTTTGGACATCAGAGATCGAGCGACGTCCAGCCTTTGCCGTGTTAACGCCAGGTGTAGGGGGGTTTGACCATTCTGTCAATTTTGAGCACATGTTAACACAGAATTTTACTAAGGTAACAAACAGGTCCAGGCTATCACATGAAAACACTGCGTGTTCGATTTGGCAGAACACCATCTAGTTGAAAAGTCGAGAAAATAATTGGTTCTTGGACAAACTACTCCAACTGGACGCTGTTTTAATTTTGAAATGGCGCCTGCATTTCCAAGACACAGAGTTTTTAAATAAAAAAAGGTGAATAATTTCAGGACTAAACAACAAACCTTATCCTGTAAATCAATGGGTGGATCCGCACACTCCAACAGACTTTCCACGCATTCGAGGTGACCACGCGCAGACGCACAATGCATCGCTGTTTCTTCGTCCTGAAATAATTCAGAAAATAAAAAGGCAAAAATTACGCCACAAAAACTAGCAGCGGGATCTCAAATTGTGCTGCTTGGCAACCGGGATGAGATTAGCGGTTTTAGACAAATCGATTTAGACAAAACAAGACAAAGACAAGTTTCGTATTTTCAGCTCGCCAATCACACAAACATTCACTGGAACGTCTTAAACCAATTTAAATATATCCAAATTTATCATAAACACTTACACAGTTATGCACTTCGCGGTGGGACAGCATAATCGCGAATCAACTTTTTTGACCCGTATGTATTTGATTTTATTTCCGTTTTTCGTTTTCCCTTTATTCAAACCAGAAACAAATCTAGAAATTTTAATGCGATGAACACGGTGAACGATGGTTTCACACTGAAGCATGTAATTTAAAATGACAGGAAAATGACAGGCAGTAATCGAGAACGCAAGGACAGCATCAAAAAAGCACACGACTTCAGTTTCGATGAAAAGAAGTCGAAACTGACGCAAAATAGGACGAAACATTCAGTGAGTGGTTCACTGAAAGTCAAAACACCGAAAGTAAAATAAAGCGTCTATCCAAGTCAAGCGCCTCGGATACATGAGTTACGATGATATGAGTGATAGACAGACGGCAAAAGTCAAACCGTTTCAACCGATATGTTTGCAACAACGTTTCCACATTGCTAAAACAACCGGGTCGCAGAAACAAGAAGGGGCCAGGACGAAACGTATGTTCTAGCGGGAGCGGGACCTACCAAAAAGTGTTCACGTCTGGAAAGGAAGTAATCATAAT
>JASANC010004442.1:0-19156 GCA_030248135.1 Theristus sp. LFF4_11
GTTCGCGTGAGCTGTTTCTGACAGAGCGCTTGACTTCCAATGCTCATCTTTTTTTTTCCTAGATACTCAACGCTTTTCTTAAATCTTTGTTCAGCTATTTTTCCTTGATTTTTTCTTGTACATTATAAAAAGTGGTGTGTTTTATGAGTTCAGCATGTGCCGTTCGTGCCGTTTTTGTCCACTCTTTATTTCTATCGTCTGTCGTCGTCGTTTTAATAAAAGTGAAGTCGTTTTAAATTTAGTAAAAGTAAAGTAAAAGTAAAACCCACAACGTCGTACGCCGGTCATTCCACGCAGCAGCTCGGATCGGTTGGCAGTCCAGTGAGCCATTCACGGGCAGCTGAGCAGGACGTCCGCGGTGGAGGTCCCGCCGAGACAATGCTGGGTGGCGACGTCGCGTGCACCGAGACCATGGAGGGTCAGTGCAGAAAGGCCATGGAGAGTCAGCATCGACGAGAGAGGCGGTGGCGTGCTGCGCGTCTTCACGCGTCGTCCGAGTGTCGCCGAGGCAGATCAGCGGAGTGGCGGGCGCACCAGTGGCTGGCAAAGCACGTGCTGAAGACCAGGCTGGTGGAAACCTGGGGTTATTGGCGATGCCGACTGAACGGTTTCGTCGATCTTTAGCACGGGCGGCGTAGCGTTGCAAAAGCAGGAAGCGGCTTTCGAGAAAGCCGAAACGCCGCAGAGGAGATTTGGTTGGTCAGAGGTATTTTTCGGGCTCCGTGACTCAAACCGTTACGGAGTTATTTCGGTCTCCGAGACTCAAACCGAACGGAGGACGGCCTCCGTGATCAAATAGGCGATTGGCTGTGGTGGTGTTGCTGAAGAAGGCTGCGAGAAGTTTGGTTGTGGCGCAGTGAAGCGCAGTAGAAGTTTTATTGTTTAGCCTGATAGCCCTTTGATTTTAAAGGTCTCCAGTTACTGCGACGATGAAGGCGGGTCTCCGCCTTTCTTCTACTGGTTCGTAACAGTTTTTGTTGGATTTTATGTGATTTTCGTTTCCCCCTTACCGTTTTCATTTTTTGGGGATGGAGAAGAGTTTTCCGGCATTTTTCTTCTATTTTAGTTTTGGCGGTTTTCTTTTTGGGGTTTTTCGATCCATTTCGACTGCCGTGCATTGATCCCAGAAAATTGCGCAAAGTCGAGTTGATTTTAGTTTTGTTTTTGTTTTTCGTTTTGTCGGGATAGCTTTTAGGTTTTTTCAGTTTTTTTTTGGCAGTTCAGAGGTTTTCGAATTTGGCAGTTGTTGATCTTTGCTTTCTTTTTTTTTTTGCTTGTAGCTTTTATGAAGTTTTTAAAAATTTTCTCAGAGTCCAAGTGATTCAATTTCAGTTTTATTCGTTTGAGTTGGAGCAATTAGGAGTTTTTGAAATAGGTGGAAGCAGGTGTCCAGGTCAGGCAGTGCACCAGACGCTCGGCTGGCGTAGGGGAGAGTGACGTCGCGAGGACGCTCCGTATGGGGGGAGTAGGGTACTGTAATGTCCTGCGCCCGGCATGGTGGTCTTTTTTCTCCTGGTATGCCAGGTTTACGGTGAGCTGTTTCTGACAGAGCGCTTGACTTCCAATGCTCATCTACTTTTTCTAGATACTCAACGCTTTTCTTAAATCTTTTGTTCAGCTATTTTCCTTGATTCGTTCTTGTACATTATAAAAGTGGTGTGTTTTATGAGTTCAGCATGTGCCGTTCGTGCCGTTTTGATACATAACATTTCTATCGTCTGTCGTCGTCGTTTTAATAAAAGTGAAGTCGTTTTAATTTAGTAAAAGTAAAGTAAAGTAGAAACCCAGCGTCGTCCACCGGTCATCACACAGCGGCTCGGATCGGTTGGCAGTCCAGTGAGCCATTCACACACACCTAAGCAGAACATCGCAAGTAACGCGAGACTCTCATTAGTTTGCCTTCAAGTCAAGTAGGCGAGAGAGAGTGGCGATTTGGTGGGACCTGGAGAACACACGGAGATCACAAGAAGACGGATTACATTATCTAGCAAATCACGGATAATTATTGCACGAAATAATTGCAATAATCGCCCATCAATCAACTCTTCATTTCGCAGGTGACACGCCGCTGAAAAACGACGACGCCACCAATGTGAAACGCGACGCACCAAGCGCAGCGCAGTTGATCCCGCGACTCTGTCGCTCCGCTGGAGACGGCGTACCTGTCGAAGTCGCTGTCGCGAATGTTCGACGTCATCAATTTGGCGTTCAGCGACGACAGCGCGCCGGGCGTCGCCGAGATCCGGCGAATCGTGAATCTGATGAACAGCGAACTGCAGGTGGCCTCGTTCGATCGACATCTCGCACTCGTGGTTCGTGGTAGTTTTGGCAAACGCTTGGTCAGCGCGGTTGTGCTGCGCTTACTGAGTCCCAGATTGGATGGGTTGGGAATCATCGCAAGGCAGGATTTGCAAATCTGGCTGACTTTTCATTCTTGCTTCTTTCATTGCAGATCTCGCGAAACGTCGCCAAGTCGATCCACCTGTTCGCCGTGAAATTGCGAGAGCAATTGCTGACGACAAGCGGCGAAGCGAGCCGAATTTTTTATGCGCAAATTTGTTTTCGTGAAGCATCCGTTGTTTCGTTTTATTTGTTCGAATTTTCGCCCAGCTGTTGTCTGGCAGCACACACAAACGGCAGTGTAGAGCAAACCAGCGACCGAGACAAAACGGGCAAAGGCGTGAATTGTAAACTTCAAGTGTCAGAGACCCATCACGTGTGCGGTAGATTTGTTTTATTGTTCATTAGCGTTGAGTCGTCTTGGTCTACAAGTAAACTTTGATTTCCACTTGACACCAGTGTACGTTTCACCAAAAACTGTCCACCATTCACCTTTACCATTCAGGTGATCGCGAACGTCAGCGTCGGCCAACAGAAGAACGTGCACACTGTGAACATGCTGCACGCGTTCAACGAGCAGCTCACGGTGCACCTGCTGCCAGGACGTGCATCGCTCGGTCGGTTGCTGATTGGCTGCCGGTGTTTTTTTTATAAATTGAGAGCGCTGATTGCTTGCGTGCGCTGACTCGGGTGAAGTACGGAGTGTGTGTTTTAAGCGGCGGTAGAATTGGTGGACAACGCGCTTTTAGTGAATGCTAATGGTAACTTGTGCTAAATTATACGCAATCAGCTGATTGGTTGGTGATCACGTGCATGCATCATTTTCGTGTAGAAATTGCCCTTGCCGTGGCGGAGGGCGGAGTTTGGTTTGCACAGAAAGCATGCGTGCACGTCACCAACCAATCAGCAGACCCTCTAATTGTAGTGTTCGACTGCAGGTGATCGCTGAAATCGGCGCTGAGTGCGAGCAACTGCAGAGCGTCATGGAGTCGGCGGTGCAGCCGTTGTTCGCGTCGATCGACGACGCCATAGCGGCGATTCTGCAGACGATGCACCAGGAGGACTTCAGTGACGACGACGATCACCTCCACGACCACGACCACCACAATGCGAGCACGCACAATGATCGCCAGCAGTCACAGTGCTCGTTGTACATGCGCGAGCTGCAGGTGAATGATGGTGAAGTGGTGATCTTGTTGTTGTTGTTGTTGTTGTTGTTGTTGTTGTTGTTGTTGTTGTTGTTGTTGTCAATACGGCTGGACATGGCAAATAAAATCGGTTGATTTCCGGGTTTTTTTTTGTTTTCTTGCGAAATATGTCTGTGTGTACGGACAAAAAAACTAAAATGGGGGTTTCGCCTAATTGCACGTTTGCCACGTTCAAGCGGCATTCATGAAGTATTGTTTGGTGACGCGTAGCTACGCGTCACTAAACACTGCTTCATGAATGCAATGTTTGTTCAGTCGTTCGTGGCGCGCGTCGCCCGCGAGCACCTGAGCGCGTTCACGAGCACCCCGCTGCTGCAAGGTCGCATGGCGGCCACGGCACGGCACGCCTGTCGTCTGTTCATGTGGCACGCGACGCTGCTGCGGCCGATCGGCGCACTCGGTCGCATGCGACTCGCCGCTGATTTCGCGCAATTGGAGCTGGCCGTGGAGCCGCTGTGCCGCAAGCTGACCGTCGACTTGCAGCACGACTACGGTGGGTTGCAATCGTATGATGTTCGTTGCCCCGGAGGCGAGGGCGAAGCTGGCTGCTGGCGTTTGCGACCGAAGGCCGAGTATGGATTCCGATGTTGGCGCTGCTTCGAAGTGGAACCGCGGCGACTTCGGTCGCAAACGCCAATACACATGGCTGCGCCCATCCGTGCCGACGGCACCAAACAACAACAACCGTAGCCGCCAGTTTCCACTCCGAGGAAGCGCCAGCCGTCGGAACGTTTGGGTGGTTTGGTAGGCGACGGCGACTTGCGGATAGGAGAGGTTTTGATGATCATATGGTCTTTGGTTTTGGTCGCGGCGACACTCGATGCGCGCATAGACAGGTGAACGCTTTCATGCATGGAATTCAAAAATGGCACAGTGATCCGACTCCCCAAAATAGGGCCGAGTTACTGAGGCGACTTTGAATCACAGGAAGATAGAAACCAGTTTCCTTTCACCGTCTGTACACGCATTCAGTCGCGGAATGTACAAGTGATATGATCCGTACAGTTGCGTGCATGCGCTGAATTTCTAACGTCCTGTCAATCATGACAATCGACAGGAATGGCAATTGCGGCAAGTTTTATTCAATGCTATTGTCATTCGCTGATTTCCGTGGTGTACTTTTAGCGCTATGTTGCTCAGAAGCGCGCAAAATGTGTGGAATTGCACGTACTGATTTCTAATTGTGCAACACTAGATCAAAAAAACACCCGTAGTAGAAAGTGCGCAGTTTTCGAACAAGCATTGCGAATGTGAACGTTTGCCAATTTCGAAAACTAAAACGCATTATTGACATTGTCTCCAGCCACTCTGCGTGCGCTTCGCGTGGCTCTTTCAATCGCCGTCTGAACTGGCCGATTCCGAAGCCGTAGGAAACGCCATCCCATATTGGCTCGCCATTCAACTGATCATGTCAAACAGTCCTCCAGAAATGCCATCACCACATGAGTCTGCCAGTTGGTTTCTGTTTTTTGGTTTTTCGCTTTTTTTTATGTTTTTTCGGGTTTTGCATCGGCTGAAACTTTGTGTATTTCTGGTGAGCATCGAAAAATGCTGAAAGCTCATTCGCTGCGCTATAGTTTTTTCAAGAGTTCAGTCGATTTGTTTTCTGCCTTTGATTGTCTCGACCAGATCAAAACCAGTGCGCGAGATTCAGAAAATCCTGTTGTGTGTCTCACCAAGGCATATCCTACCAACCAATGTGTATACTACCGCTCCTAGTAGCGTCTGTCCCGTCGGCTGTCGACGCGGGCTTTGCCATAAAATACAGTGATCTATGATGATGCTGGTGAGCCATGTCTTCACACGAACTCCAATGTTTCTTTTTTCTCAGACTGGTCAGTAGCGCGCTACACGCAGAATGGCTGGACGAGCATTCGTGCGAGTTGGATCGACTGAAATTTCTAAACGGAGCGATTGAATCATTCACACCCGTCGGGTGCGGGCGAGCGATCAAACGCAGTACTGTGCATCGTACCCGATTTTAGTGGAGTTGCTGAAGCGCGCTGTCGCCAAACAGGAAACTCGCGGAACTGACGCTGAAAAATGAGAAAAATTTGTGAAATGATGAGCTGTTGCGATTTCCATGTGTGATTTGCGGATTGATTTTACTGCATATTTATGGTGCAATGGTTGGTTGGTTGTTCAGTGTATCGTTGTGTGATCAGCACGTTTCATGAATTGCAGAATTTTGAGCTGGACTGTGATGGGCTTTCTTGGTGGGGATGGGGGATTGGTAAATTTGCTGCAATTTCTCATATGGCAGTTCAATTAAACTTCTTGTTGTAACCGTTTATTGTTATTTTTTGTTTTTATATTCATTTCTGTCGATCTGTTGTGCGTGGTGTGTGACTTTAAAAGTAGTTTTGCACAGCATTGCCACATGATGTGATTTCGAACTAAACTGGAAAGGACAGTGAAAAACAATTTTAAAACTGTTTTACACTTTTCAGTAAAACAAACGCGGCGCAAAAATATAGCTTTTATGTACTTGTATCCGTGTGTACCACATCAGAGACTTGAAAAGAGTTGTCGAGCCAAGTCTCTCACTGCTTACACAAGGCCATATTCCTCCTTTTATATGCGTCTCCCGCATTTTTAGATAATAGGCAAATGGTTGATTGGCTGGTGATCATGTGATACATGCTTTCTGTGCAGAACAGACGCCGCCTCCTCAAACAGACGCCGCCTAGTCAGCAACGCACAGAAAGCACACCATGCAACACGTAATCACCAACCAATCAGTTGATTGCCTATAAATTTAGAGTTCGCAAAGATGATGGGTCGGCATCGGCATCAAAAACTGTTCTAGTCGACATGCACACACATAATTTTTCATATGAAAGAAAGTACGCGGTCTGCAAACAGTCACTACCAATATACCTTTACGATTATTATGCAATTAGCATTAGTCCCCCTCATGGCCTGTTGGTAGTGCGTTTGACTCTTGTCTGTGCGCTCGGGGGATCGAGCCCCGCCGAGGGGTGTATAGGCACTTAATGACAGAAAGCTCGATGGACGTCCTGCTCGACGGCGTTCTGTACGCTTCTCTGGGTTAGCGCTGGCTAAAAACATCGCCTAAAAATCCCAACAACACCAACAACAAATTATGAAATCATGCACAACGTTTCCAAACAAACCATGCGAACCTCCTCTCGTTCGCTGGCGATGCGCGGCATACAGGCGGCGCGACTGTCTTGCCTCCCGCAGGTGGTACAACTCTGAGGGGTCCGTGTACCACTGCTCTTCAACGAATTTCTCTCCCGCAACACTTTCCGCCGGCATGTGCATCTTGACTCGTACGATGTCGGCCCACGCCTGAAATGGACGGGTGCCCATTTTGAAAAATTCCACGTTCGTTGAGAAAAAAACCGAGATTCGTCTGTATGTTGATGATTGGCTCAATGTCAGTTTTTTTTCTTCTGTCGGCTGTGGACGGACACACCGCAAGTGTTGGACAGTTGGACACTGTTTTTGGGCTCTTCGCCTGCCGGGCAATACCGCAAAATTTTATCGACCAACAATCGCGGTGTCACTCCGCAACAAACGCAAAAGGCACGACGTTCAAAAAATTGAACTCAACTCAACAAATATGAACTTTTATTTTGCTCCAGAAACTCAATGCGTGCATTGTAATGGACAGGTAAACAGCATTATGCAAGACGCGGGAATTCAAAATTGGCAAAGTGATCCGAGCACACGCCTCGAGTCGCAGAACCGAAAAAAAACTGATTATACCTGATCGGCCAACTCGCGGAACTCCTCAGTGTCGTGCCTCAGTTCAGCCTGAATGTCCATCATGCGACTGTTGACCGTGCACACTGCGAACACGCAGCCAATCAGCGCCAGCGCACTGCTCACCACCGCAAAATAGCCGGCCACACGCACGGGAAATTGCTCAGAACCGACTGACATGGTCGTATTGGTTGTTTCTATGAAACTGAGTTGGTCAAGAGGAAAAAATTGAGAATTTTATAAAGGTCCACTCTGATCTGACCCAATGGCCAAATGCGATGTAACTGTAGTATTATGAACAAGATTCAGATCATAGAAGGATGTATGATTTCAAGCGGTCGAATTTGCTGTCAAAATCAACCGTTGCTTGTTTTCGTCATCGTTTGTTTTGCTTGAGATAATTCAACAATGTTCGCTAAAAAGAAGGGAAAAAAACATGGGAGGGATGAATAACAAAAGGCCAAAATCGAATTCAAAAAAACCACGACGTGGACACAGAATCAAAAATGGTGGGGCACACCCACACAACGCGGGAAATCTTTTCACAACCGATCGACAGAAATTACCAAAACCAACCAAAAAACCTGGCCAATCAAACAATACCCAATTTACGCAGGAACATTTCCCGCACCTAAAAACAGAAACAAATGAAATGCACCAACAAAAAGGATTTGCAATCAAGAAGGGTAGTAGTCGTGATTGTTTTGTTTCTGTGTTTTACAAAACACTAAACAGTTTTTCGATTTAATTTAAAGTCACACACAACGCACAACCGATCGACAGAAATGTATATAAAACCAAAAAATAACAATAAACGGTTACAACCAGATGTTTTTTTGAACTGCCATATGAGAAATTGCAGCAACTTTACCAATCCCCCATCCCCACCAAGAAAGCCCATCACAGTCCAGCTCAAAATTCTGCAATTCATGAAACGTGCTGATCACACAACGATACACTGAACAACCAACCAACCATTGCACCATAAATATGCAGTAAAATCAATCCGCAAATCACACATGGAAATCGCAACAGCTCATCATTTCACAAATTTTTTCTCATTTTTCAGCGTCAGTTCCGCGAGTTTCCTGTTTGGCGACAGCGCGCTTCAGCAACTCCACTAAAATCGGGTACGATGCACAGTACTGCGTTTGATCGCTCGCCTGCACCCGACGGGTGTACGATTCAATCGCTCCGTTTAGAAATTTCAGTCGATCCAACTCGCACGAATGCTCGTCCAGCCATTCCGTGTAGCGCGCTACTGACCAGTCTGAGAAAAAAAGAAACATTTTCTGGAGTTCGTGTGAAGACATGGCTCACCAGCATCATCATAGACTACTGTATTTTATGGCAGTCTATGTCGACAGCCGACGGGACAGACGCTACTAGGAGCGGTAGTATACACATTGGTTGGTAGGATATGCCTTGGTGAGACACACAACAGGATTTTCGAATCTCGCGCACTGGTTTTGATCTGGTCAGAGGACAATATTCAAAGGCAGAAAACAAATCGACTGAACTTGAAAAAACTATAGCGCAGCGAATGAGCTTTCAGCATTTTTCGATGTCACCAGAAATACACAAAGTTTCAGCCGATGCAAAAACCCGAAAAAAACATAAAAAAAGCGAAAAACCAAAAAACAGAAAACCAACTGGCAGACTCATGTGGTGATGGCATTTCTGGAGGACTGTTTGACATGATCAGTTGAATGGCGAGCCAATATGGGATGGCGTTTCCTACGGCTTCGGAATCGGCCAGTTCAGACGGCGATTGAAAGAGCGCCACGCGAAGCGCACGCAGAGTGGCTGAGACAAATGTCAATAATGCGTTTTAGTTTTCGAAATTGGCAAACGTTCACATTCGCAATGCTTGTTCGAAAACTGCGCACTTTCTACTACGGGTGTTTTTTTGATCTAGTGTTGCACAATTAGAAATCAGTACGTGCAATTCCACACATTTTGCGCGCTTCTGAGCAACATAGCGCTAAAAGTACACCACGGAAATCAGCGAATGACAATAGCATTGAATAAAACTTGCCGCAATTGCCATTCCTGTCGATTGTCATGATTGACAGGACGCGTTAGAACAGCGCATGCACGCAACTGTACGGATCATATCAATTTTTGTACATTCTGCGACTGAATGCGTGTACAGACGGTGAAAGGAAACTGGTTTCTATCTTCCTGTGACAATTCAAAGTCGCCTCAGTAACTCGGCCCTATTTTGGGGAGTCGGATCACTGTGCCATTTTTGAATTCCATGCATGAAAGCGTTCACCTGTCTATGCGCGCATCGAGTGTCGCCGCGACCAAAAACCAAAGACCATATGATCATCAAAACCTCTCCTATCCGCAAGTCGCCGTCGCCTACCAAACCACCCAAACGTTCCGACGGCTGGCGCTTCCTCGGAGTGGAAATTGGCGGCTTCGGTTGTTGTTGTTTGTTGCCGTCGGCACGGATGGGCGCAGCCATGTGTAGTTGGCGTTTGCGACCGAAGTCGCCGCGGTTCCACTTCGAAGCAGCGCCAACATCGGAACCATTCGGCCTTCGGTCGCAAACGCCAGCAGCTCAGCTTCGCCCGCCTCCGGGGCAACGAACAACAACAAACCATTGCAACCAACCGTAGTCGTGCTGCAAGTCGACGGTCAGCTTGCGGCACAGCGGCTCCACGGCCAGCTCCAATTGCGCGAAATCTGCGGCGAGTCGCATGCGACCGAGTGCGCCGATCGGCCGCAGCAGCGTCGCGTGCCACATGAACAGACGACAGGCGTGCCGTGCCGTGGCCGCCATGCGACCTTGCAGCAGCGGGGTGCTCGTGAACGCGCTCAGGTGCTCGCGGGCGACGCGCGCCACGAACGACTGAACAAACATTGCATTCATGAAGCAGTGTTTAGTGACGCGTAGCTACGCGTCACCAAACAATACTTCATGAATGCCGCTTGAACGTGGCAAACGTGCAATTAGGCGAAACCCCCATTTTAGTTTTTTTGTCCGTACACACAGACATATTTCGCAAGAAAACAAAAAAAACCGGAAATCAACCGATTTTATTTGCCATGTCCAGCCGTATTGACAACAACAACAACAACAACAACAACAACAACAACAACAACAACAACAACAACAACAACAACAACAAGATCACCACTTCACCATCATTCACCTGCAGCTCGCGCATGTACAACGAGCACTGTGACTGCTGGCGATCATTGTGCGTGCTCGCATTGTGGTGGTCGTGGTCGTGGAGGTGATCGTCGTCGTCACTGAAGTCCTCCTGGTGCATCGTCTGCAGAATCGCCGCTATGGCGTCGTCGATCGACGCGAACAACGGCTGCACCGCCGACTCCATGACGCTCTGCAGTTGCTCGCACTCAGCGCCGATTTCAGCGATCACCTGCAGTCGAACACTACAATTAGAGGGAATCCGCTGATTGGTTGGTGATCACGTGCACGCATGCTTTCTGTGCAAACCAAACTCCGCCCTCCGCCACGGCAATTTCTACACGAAAATGATGCATGCACGTGATCACCAACCAATCAGCTGATTCCGTATAATTTAGCACAAGTTACCATTAGCATTCACTAAAAGCGCGTTGTCCACCAATTCTACCGCCGCTTAAAAAACACACACACCCTGCAATTTCACCGAGTCAGCGCACGGCGCAAGCAATCAGCGCTCTCAATTTATAAAAAAAAACACCGGCAGCCAATCAGCAACCGACCGAGCGATGCACGTCCTTCGGCAGCAGGTGCACCGTGAGCCGCTCGTTGAACGCGTGCAGCATGTTCACAGTGTGCACGTTCTTCTGTTGGCCGACGCTGACGTTCGCGATCACCTGAATGGTAAAGGTGAATGGTGGACAGTTTTTGGTGAAACGTACACTGGTGTCAAGTGGAACCGTGTTTTTCATTTGTAGACCAAGACGACTCAACGCTAATGAACAACAAAACAAATCTACCGCACACGTGATGGGTCTCTGACACTTGAAGTTTACAATTCACGCCTTTTAATTGTTTTGTCTCGGTCGCTGGTTTGCTCTACACTGCCGTTTGTGTGTGCTGCCAGACAACAGCTGGGCGAAAATTCGAACAAATAAAACGAAACAACGGATGCTTCACGAAAACAAATTTGCGCATGTACCTGGCTCGCTTCGCCGCTTGTCGTCAGCAATTGCTCGCACTTCACGGCGAACAGGTGGATCGACTTGGCGACGTTTCGCGAGATCTGCAATGAAAGAAGCAAGAATGAAAGTCAGCTAGATTTGCAAATCCTGCCTTGCGATGATTCCCAACCCATCCAATCTGGGACTCAGTAAGCGCAGCACAACCGCGCTGACCAAGCGTTTGCCAAAACTACCACGAACCACGAGTGCGAGATGTCGATCGAACGAGGCCACCTGCAGTTCGCTGTTCATCAGATTCACGATTCGCTCGATCTCGGCGACGCCCGGCGCGCTGTCGTCGCTGAACGCCAAATTGATGACGTCGAACATTCGCGACAGCGACTTCGACAGGTACGCCGTCTCCAGCGGAGCGACAGAGTCGCGGATCAACTGCGCTGCGCTTGGTGCGTCGCGTTTCACATTGGTGGCGTCGTCGTTTTTCAGCGGCGTGTCACCTGCGAAATGAAGAGTTGATTGATGGGCGATTATTGCAATTATTTCGTGCAATAATTATCCGTGATTTGCTAGATAATGTAATCCGTCTTCTTGTGATCTCCGTGTGTTCTCCAGGTCCCACCAAATCGCCACTCTCTCTCGCCTACTTGACTTGAAGGAAAACTAATGAGAGAGTCTCGCGTTATTTGCGATGTTCTGCTTAGGTGTGTGTGAATGGCTCACTGGACTGCCAACCGATCCGAGCTGCTGTGTGTGATGACCGGTGGACGACGTTGGGTTTTTTACTTTTACTTTACTTTTACTAAATTAAAACGACTTCACTTTTATTAAAACGACGACGACAGACGATAGAAATAAAGAGGGACAAAAACGGCACGAACGGCACATGCTGAACTCATAAAACACACCACTTTTATAATGTACAAGAACGAATCAAGGAAAAATAGCTGAACAAAGATTTAAGAAAAGCGTTGAGTATCTAGGAAAAAAGTAGATGAGCATTGGAAGTCAAGCGCTCTGTCAGAAACAGCTCACCGTAAACCCGGCTTTGTGTGAGAGTGCAGACACGAAGGCTAAAGTAGGACATTACAGTACCCTACTCCCCCATACGGAGCGCCCTCGCGACGTCACTCTCCCTACGCAGCCGAGTGTCTGGTGCACTGCCTGACCTGGACACCTGCTTCCACTCATTTCAAAACTCCTAATTGCTCCAACTCAAACGAATAAACTGAAATTGAATCACTTGGACTCCGAGAAAATTCTAAAAAACTTCAAAAGCTACAAGCAAAAAAAGAAAGCAAAGATCAACAACTGCCAAATTCGAAAACCTGAACTGCCAAAACTGAAAAACCTAAAAGCTATCCTGACAAACGAAAACAAAACAAAACTAAACTGTCACGATTGTTAAAGCTTGGGATCACGCACGGCAGTCGAAATGCGTCGAAAAACCCCAAAGAAAAACCGCCAAAACTAAAATAGAAGAAAAAGCATTAAAACAGTTCACCCTCTCCCCACACTGAAAACGGGGGTAAAACAAAACAAATAAAATCAAACAAAACTGTTACAAATCAGCAGAAGAGTATGGCGCAACCTGCACTCTACGTCGCAGTAACTGAGACCTTTAAAATCAAAGAACCGTGGCTAAACAATAAAACTTCTACTGCGCTTCACTGCGCCACAACCAAACTTCTCCTCGCAGCCTTCTTCAGCAACACCACCACAGCCAATCACGTTTTTGATCACGGAGGCCGTCCTCCGTTCGGTTTGAGTCTCGGAGACCGAAATAACTCCGTATCGGTTTGAGTCACGGAGCCCGAAAATAACTCCGACCAACCAAATCTCCGCTGCGGCGTTTCGGCTTTCTCGAAAGCTGCCCTCGGCGAAACCCGGCCGTGCCATAGATCGACGCCGTCTCAGCTCGCATGCCGCCACAACTCCAGCCACCGTGCCTCCGTTCCTTGCGACGTTTTGCCAGCCACTGGTGCGCCCGCCACTCCGCTGATCTGCCTCGGCGACACTCGACGACGCGTGAAGACGCGCAGCACGCCACCGCCTCTCGTCGATGCTGACCCTCCATGGCCTTTCTGCACTGACCCTCCATGGTCTCGGTGCACGCGACGTCGCCACCCAGCATTGTCTCGGCGGGACCTCCACTGCGATGTTCTGCTTAGGTGTGTGTGAATGGCTCACTGGACTGCCAACCGATCCGAGCTGCTGTGTGTGATGACCGGTGGACGACGTTGGGTTTTTTACTTTTACTTTACTTTTACTAAATTAAAACGACTTCACTTTTATTAAAACGACGACGACAGACGATAGAAATAAAGAGGGACAAAAACGGCACGAACGGCACATGCTGAACTCATAAAACACACCACTTTTATAATGTACAAGAACGAATCAAGGAAAAATAGCTGAACAAAGATTTAAGAAAAGCGTTGAGTATCTAGGAAAAAAGTAGATGAGCATTGGAAGTCAAGCGCTCTGTCAGAAACAGCTCACCGTAAACCCGGCTTTGTGTGAGAGTGCAGACACGAAGGCTAAAGTAGGACATTACATATTCGACAGAAGGCAACCCCTCCCACCAATGCCGGAACTACAAAACGAGTATCACCTCTAATCTCGCCATTCTCCAAAGGCGCCATTTCAGCGTGGTCGATTCTGTTCAGCACGTCCACCAACAAACGGAGAAACTTCGGATATTCGTTCTCGAGCGACTGACGCACCAACGCGACCGAAGTGGACCGGATCGCCAGCGCCACGGCCTCAGCGACCGCACGCCAGAAGCCGACGGACAATTCGGACAGCGTGAAGTCGGCGCCTGAAATGCTTTAAAAAGTCGTGCGTTTCAACGACAGAACAACTTTTTTTGTGAGATTTTACGACCTAGGTTCGCTGATGTTTTGCCCAGACTATAAGATCTGTCTGTGGTAAAACACCTTTGGCAGTTCTGCCTGGTGTCCGTCGCACTGACGAGCCAGGGGGCACCGCGGTATGCGTCTACCTGGCGAAACCGCAAACAGCGTACTTCATGTATTCGATGCAAGCAAGTTCTATTCAGGGTATCTGCATGCATTTTAGCGGCCAGCCAACATCAGAGAGCTGCCGAAGAGGGGCGCGGTGACATCCAGTGGTACGCTTGATGAAAAAAAACCCGATTTTTTTCGCCAAAAAAGCCACCAATCAGCGCCGACAGTAAGAACCGAGCGAATCTTGTGATCGATATCGCCTGTCCGCCGATATTCGTTGTGATTGCGTGAATATAAAAACACGATCGAAATCACACGAGTGAACGCAAAAACGCAGTTCATATTCGCCCAACTCCCCAACAAAACCACGACGCCACAAGCAAGTGTCCCGAATGCCGACCCGACCCAAGTCAGCGATCAGCGGGCGATGCGTGGTCGAGTGTTTCTTCTTTGTGAGCACGGTCGTGAGCACGTCCAGGTGCTGGCTGGCGGCAAGCAGCGCGTCGCACAAATGCTGCACGTCCGTCCAGAGGTTGGCGCGGATCTGCAGCGACGTCGCGCCCGCCTGCACAAGGTGGCCGATGAGAATGGGGCGCAGACTGTGGCAGATTCACAGCGGACGGATTGTGGCGTCCCTCATGCGCACGAGGGCATCTCAGTAATCGCCTCGCCCAGTGAGACACGAGAGCCACAATCGACCATCGTATGTGATTGATTACTATTTTGGGAGTGTTGAAAGTTGGAACTATGGAACTTCTGTTGAACGGATAAAGTAAACCACTGACGGAAAAACAATTCAGCAATGTAGTAGTTTGTTGACAAGACCAAAAATTAATGATAACCGGTCATTGAATCACAACCAATCACAAAGCCAAAAAACTCAAGAGAAAACAAACACCAACGCGCGTCACCTGCAGCTGCTGGCCGGCGGCACCGGGCAGCGTTTTCGGCGTTGCCGCGCCCGTAGAAGAGCCACGGCCACCATCGCCGCGTTGTTTGTTCAATTCGACTGCGATCGACTGAACGGGCGGTATCAAGGGCGATGCGGAGCCCTTGCCGAGCCCGCGGACGCACTTGACGACGTCCTCGACCAGTTCGTCGAGCACACCCTTGAGCTCGCTCGCGAGCGCGTGCACGTTACTCAGCGCCTGCATCGCCTGCCCGGCGACGTTGTAGTTGTGCGCCTGCAAAATTGTGCAGCGTGTGACATTCGGTAGGAGAAAACTTGATGGGCACCCGCGCCCTACTCGACGGTGTTCTGCGTGAGCGCTGGCAACAAACGTTGTTGTTGTTGTCGTTGGGATTTTTAGGCGATGTTTTTAGCCAGGGCTAACGCAGAGAAGCGTACAGAACGCCATTGAGTAGGGCGCCCATCGAATTTTCTCTGTCACTATACACCCCTCGGCGGGACTCGATCCCCCGAGCGCACAGACTGCAGTCTAACGCACTACCACCAGGCCACGAGGGTGACTAAAGTCCCCAACAGCAACACAATCATCCCTGTTGACCTGCAGTCCGTGCGCGAGCGCTCTCCTCGCCAGCTGGCGTATATTGGCGGCGTAGCGAGGCACGAGCGCAACGTCATCGGCGACAACGTCAACGCCAACGAGGTCGACCTCGTCCGTCAACTCGACCAACTCTTGTACCATCAACGAATTCTTCACCAGGTCACGTGACGCCGCCGTTATTGCAGTCGACGCGCCGTCGGCGAGGCCTGCAGAAATGTTGAAAAGTTCCGATGTTCTTTTTCTTCATTCTTCAACTTCAACGAAACACAACACCAGACTCCAAGTTGCGCCAATCGTGGTTGGAAACATTGGACTTAGATTGAAAACACGAAATAATTGCAGTTTGCTGGGACACTTGCACCCGTCTTTGAAAATTATACTAGGAACGCGGTTAATTCAGATGTATTTCGTCTGTTTGCCGTGACTTATGTTGTTACTAACGACTTACTAACGAATCTAAATCTGAAAACCACCAAAGCAATGTTACCGCTTGGGCGGAGTCTGTCCGACAGCTGCATGACGCGTATCACCGCTCGTAGCAGCGTGCAAGTGTCGTGCGCACGTTGCAGCTGGTGAACCTGGGCGACAAAAACAGAATGAAACTCATGAGTTTTGAGTTCATTTCTGCTTTGTTATTCTCCAAAACTCAGAAAAAAACGAGTTTCATGAACACGATTGCATTCGTGGTGAATGAAAATCCTTCACCGAAACATTCATGGGATGGACGCTGTAACTTTTTGGAAACTGGTTGTTGTTGAAGGTTGAATCAAGACGCAGCCACTTTTCGGTCGTCTAATGGTGTTGAATCGAACCGATGCCAAACTACCAACTTCGCCAAACGTAACACATCACGCGCCCTAAAACAAGCCTGTGTGTCCATGCGTGTGTACAGTTCGTCTGTGCGACCCACAGCGTGATGTATGCCCGCTTTGAGGGTGCTCACATGCTGGCCTAATGTCTCGAGAATCCCCTCCAGTGATTCAATGCTTGTCGCCTGCGTCAGCAGCTGCGAGTGGTGAGCGGAGACCTGCAAAACAAATTCATCTCTGTATGGAATCTTTTACAAAAATTCCATACTTACCTAACACACATCAACGTGCCTTTGTTGTAGTCCAGTTCCAGTAATGGGTATGGGACCACACAACTGAGCCCTTGAATGTGTGGACGACGCAGCCCCTACACAGCGTCCGCACCCGACCGAGCCCGCTCGATCGGCCACAATTGCATCACCACAATTCCCACCTGCTAGGGGCTAGGCGATGAACAACAACAACAACAAACTAAGCCCTTGAATGTAGTTGGGAAACGTCAGCTCAGTTTTGTATGGAATACGATTCACCAATATCTGCATTTCAACCGTCTCCACGTGATGCGAGGAAAAATGGAATGTGTTGTCTGATGAATCTATTGCAGGTGCTATGTTCAACAATGGTGTGGTGTGCTCGACTCCAGAAGTCAGAACTAGACGACGGAAGCATTTAGAAAACAGAGCGACGTCTCCAAGCAACCACAACTGGACACGCGGCTACACAACAGGATGCAGAACCAAAACGCCCCAAAAAACACCTGTTTCTTGAGTTGCTTGTTCAGTTGCGCAACGTCGCTTTCCAGTTTCGCAATGTGCATCGACACGGACGTGCTGCTGTCCAGCAATCGCCGCGCGTAGTCTTCCACGTCGAAATTGGCCTGCGGTTTTTTTTGGGTTGAAAAAATATCGTTTTTGACTGACGTGGACCGAACCGAAACGAACTGTTCTTTGTCTTTTGCTTCATTCCGTTTTGGCCATCATGAAGACTCAATCAACTGGTACTGAACAGGGATGGCACGGAAATAAAACCGGTTCGTGCATCGTGCATAATTTAACAATTGACAAGAAAAGCTGGAAAAAAGATGATACAAAGTTCAGATTTTCTATCGGCAAGCAACCGGTTTTTTATTTTTGGCGCAAATAAACGGTAAAAAACGGGTTCTTTTCATTAAAAAGTTTTTTCCGTGAATCCGTACCATGCCCATTACTGTGGCATAATAAAGGTTGGAATGGAACAGGCACATCCAAAACTGTGCAATTTAGTGGTACTTGCGGGTCTTTGGTTAAAATTATGTGATATCTGACAAAAAATGCTAATGAGAGTTTCTTTTTCAACATCGACAACCTGCAAAAACTCTGACGTTGTTTCGCCAAGCAAATCGACGTCGTCATCCTTGGCAAACGTTGTTGGCTCACGCTCAACATCAGCCATCATTGTCGTGTCGGTCAGTTAAGTCAAAGAAAATCCAAGCACTTCGCGTTTTGTCCGTTCCATTTGCGTCAATGCCACTGCGTGTATCTTTTGTATCTTTGGCGGCGCTATCCTATTTTAGGGTGGCTTTCAAAAAATAAAGTAGCAAAGAAAAAATAAAGTAGAAAGAAAAAATAAAGTAGCTTTCAAAAAATAAACTAGCAAAGAAAAAATAAAGTAGCATAGAAAAAATAAAGTAGCAAAGAAATTTCATATGAATAATACACTCTCCTATTTTAGTGTAGCAACGATATAACAATCATACACTGTCCTATTTTAGAGTAGCAACACTATCCTATTTTAGAGTAACAACACTGTCCTATTTTAGAGTAGCAACACTATCCTATTTTAGAGTAACAACACTGTCCTATTTTAGAGTAGCAGCATATAAACAGCTCATTTAAAGCTATTTCAGCCGCGAAACTTTGTAAACCTACGTTATTTTGCACGGGGGTTTCAAATTTTGACCTTGTGGGTCACGGTAACGCCCGGTTTGGTCCCAACACGATTTTTGTTCTGTCAACATTCCACAAACAGCTTGGTAACCGCAACCAACGGACGGACGGTGATTTTAGACAATTTTTTAGCCAGTGCTAACCCAGAAAGCGTCCAGAACGCCGTCGAGTAAGGGTGTCCATCGAGTTTTCTCTGTCATACAGTACTGAACACCCCTCGGCGGGGGGGGGGGGGAACCCGATTCCCCAAACACACAGACAACGAGTCTAACGCGCTATCACCCACGCCACGAGGGTGACTTTTGCCTTGTTTTGAAAAAAATTGACCAACGACGTCGACGTCGACGTTGATGACGCCTTTTTTGGAAACTGTGCTTGCGCTTTTGACTGCTGCTGCCCTGCCACTATCTGCCGTTCTTAAAGTGTTCCGCACGCAACTGTTCAACCGCCATCAGCTCTAATGACGTCAATGATGCAAGAAAACACGTCGTCAACAAGAGACACTTTTTGCTGGCTTCGTTTGCTAATCGCCTGATTTAATTATGA
>JASANC010004443.1:0-31809 GCA_030248135.1 Theristus sp. LFF4_11
GGGGGTGGACCCCCCCCCCCACCCCCCCGCACTTTCGCTACTGCCGCCCTAGAAAATTGCCAGGTACCCGGATCGACCGGTACCGATCGACCGTACCGGATCGACCGGTACCGGATCGACCGCATGCCTGTTAAACAACGCAGCGCTTCATTGTGACATGCACCTACGGTCAGTTTTATAAAAGTGAGGCGTCAGGCAGGAGTGTCTGAAAAGTAAGAAGTTTTACTCCAGGGTGTTGCAAAAGTCAGACCGTGAAACAAGTTCTGGTAAAAATTAATGGAGATGTGAACCGGCAGTGTCAAATAATTGATAGAATTTTGCAGCAATATCAATCCAATATAAATCTGTGGTCAAGAAAGAAATTTGGATGCAATCATACAATCGGACTTTGTCATGGTCTAACTTTCGGAACACCCTGGAGACCGTAAACTGGGGTCAAGTTTTTTTTCATACTCTCATCTACTTTCAGCAATCCAAGCTAAACCATTTCTTTTTTATTTGTTTTTTGCGCAATTCGCAAAGCATAAACGTTGCATGTTGTTCGTTTTATCATTTTTGCGTACAATCAATTGTATTTCAATCACTTCAAAGCTTCAAGCACTATTACAGTTGTAAGTTTATTTGAATTTTGTCGACGAAGTGGATTAATTGTTTTGTTTTACTTGCGTTTGTTGACGGGCACCGGGCATACTTCCTCAGCTTGTTTTTCATTTAATGCTTTGTTCCGAACTTCCTTCAGCACTTTCAACTTCAATGGCGACTAGGGTTGGTAAAAAACCGGTTTTTTATATTGCCAGGAAAAAACCGGTTTCATTTCCGTTTTAAAACCAAAAAAAACCAAATGTTTCTCACCTCCTAAACTTTCCAAAACTTGGCACCTTGAACTCAAAACAAGAAATACATCAAAACTGGTGTTTTTGAGCAGCATAAAACAGCTGTTTTTTGCTACCCAATGCTACCCAATTTTTTGTTTCATATCAAATCAATTTCGCTTTTATGGGGCAGCACGTTCAAGTAAAACCGGTAGCGGATGGCGTTTGAAAAATAACATTTCATCAGTCACCGTTTCAAATCGACAACGTCGTCAGTCAGTCTGCATCTGCACTTGGTTTAGCAGTCACCTTGTCTTCATTGTATTTTGCTTGACCCTGACACAAAAGCTTCTGCAAAATGATGCTTCACCAGTTCAGTTCGACACAGTTCACGTTCACTGCACCGTTTTTTCAAAAATATAATTTTACATTTTATCAATCAAACGAAGAATTGTGATTTTTCACCACGAAGTTTGAAAAATTTTAAGGTAAAAAACCGGTTCTTTATTTTTTTAGGAAAAAAACTGAAAAAACCCGGTTTTAAAACGGAAAAGAAACCGGTTTTTTCCTATGCCAACCTTAATGGCGACTATTTAGTTTGTTTCGGATCAAGCCGATCAAGGCAGTCTTGAGTTTGATTTTCGCTAAATCATGTGTGACTAGGGTTGTTAAACAAAAATGAAAATTTAAAAAAAAAAAAAAGTGATTAAAAAAAAACAAAAATGCCGATTTTTTTTTTAAAAAAAAAAATTCGAAAAATTTTCCTCTAATATGCTCTGAAAACCTCAATTTTGGCACAATTTTTCGAAAGTTCAACAAAAAATTTTCTTTGATTATACCTCGTAAAACCTTTAGCAGTCGATTTTGGGCCGTTTTACCGACTGATTTTAGGCTTCGACAACATCTGCGATGAAGTTTTTGAGCGTCCCAAAGCTTAGCCTACCATTTCCGATGCAGATAAGGTGACGATTCGCCTCGCAGAGCGTCCGATTGTGCTCGCTGCTCCGTTTGCAAGCGCTACGTTGTCTGGTTGCTGCTTCGTGTCGTGTCGTCGCGACACCATCAGAAGAATTGATCGAATTTCAAGGCGGTATGTTTGTCTTCACTTTTAGCATTAGCTTAGCTGGGGACAATTAGTGACGTTTTGGAGGTCAAAACACAAGAAGAGGCATGGTGACGGTTTGGAAAAGGGGTAATTGAGGTCACCAAAACAAAATCTGCAAAGTTCCGCCATACGGGAGTCATTCGGGAGGCGCTTGCATATCATATGTGGTTCTTCGGACTCCCTGATTGAGTTAGCACAACTTTGATTTTTGAAATTTTTTTTAAAAAAAAAAAAAATTTTTTTTTTAAAAAACAAAAATGACGATTTTTGTTTTTTTTAACAACCCTATGTGTGACACTTTTCGTTAGGGTTAGGGGCTTTGAAAAAAAAAATTTTTTTTTATTTTTTTTTTGTTTTTTTTTAAAAAAAAATTTGGATTTTTTTTTTCAAACTTAAAAAAAAAATTTGAAAATTTTTTCTTCTACTTTGCTCTGAAAATTCGATTTATGGCATAATTTTTTGAAAGTTCAAACCAAATTTTCTTCCCAACTTCTTTGTGTGCTTAGGTAAATGTCATTATTTGGTCATTTTGACCGACGTACTCCATGTTTTTCGATTTGGATGACTTCTAGAGTCAATTTTTAGCGTTGAAATGACTTAACTGAATTGAAATATCGTTTCAGAAATCGTTTTCTTGCAACTTAGAACATGTTTTTCAGTCGGTAGGCCATGAGATGAACATGATATCTTGTTGATTGGCGTATGTTATAGGTCTACAATGGAGTTGTGCGATATATTGTTAAACAATTGGAGCGGAGATGTTGGTTAATACCACATCACACGACCGTTTTTCAGATACCCGATAACATGGCCACATGTTAAAACTTGCGTGCTGAGCTAAACTAACGTGTTAAACTTGCGTCTGTCAGTTGCCCGCAACGTGATCGCGAAATCATGGTACGTGTTTTCGATACGATGATTTGAAGAGTGGGCTCTCGCCATGTGGCAGATAGCATAGCTGGTTGAACCTGAAAGTAAGTGTCTTGGGGGGGGGGCGACCGGGTCGACAGGGGTTGCTTAGCTACAGCAAACAGGAATTTTTGAACACAGTCAAATTTTGGTAATTTTCTAAAGAGGAACCACTAAGAACGGTTCAATATTCAAGTACACGTGAAAAATTGCCCTGTTTTACTGTTGAAAATGCAACTTTCCCTCTATGAAATGGACATAATTTCAATAAAACACGATTTTCGCTCTTATAGTTTCCCGGATCGTTCTGAAAATAGTCTAGATGAACTCAGCTCGACGAGACGCTTCGAACGAACCTAACTTGTAAAAAAATTTTTAAAAAAAAAAAAAATTTTTTTAATTTAAAAAAAAATCCGGATTTTTTTTCCCCCTAACCCTACTTTTCGTGATTGATATTGTTTGATATGAAAACCAACCAGTTGCTTTTGATGAGGTTTTTAGAGCATATTAGAGGAAACTTTCGAATTGAAAAATCGGCATTTTATTCAATTAAATTTTTTTAATACTTGAAGCATGCCCGCCACCGATTCCGGAAATCCGAAGGTTACAAAAATCCGGTAGGTGGGAACGGATCGACTGACGACCATCCCGTGGAACCAATACCCTCGCCACGTGAGGGGGACAGCCTCTAAGCCCCGCTCTGTCCTGGGGCACCAGTGATCTTAGCCCGATTTCGGTTTCGGTGGGCGGTGGCTGGCGCTGGCCTGCGGTCGCTATATCCACGTTTCCACGAAGGGCAGCGAATCCGAAAGTTTTGATTTTCGCCCCGTCCAGTACCGAAGACGTGGGGGTGGGGCCGGGGGGCACATCAAAATAGAATAATGTGCGCCTAATAAATCTTTACAATTACCGTTGTTTCAGTTTCTCTCTTGTTTCGCACCGAGTTAAAAACATGTTCTAAGTTGCAAGAAAACGATTTCTGAAACGGTATTTCAATTCAGTTCAGTCATTTCAGCATAAAAATTGACTCTAGAAGTCATCCAAATCGAAAAACATGGAGTACGTCGGTCAAAATGACCAAATAATGACATTTACCTAAGCACACAAAGAAGTTGGGAAGAAAATTTGGTTTGAACTTTCAAAAAATTATGCCATAAATCGAATTTTCAGAGCAAAGTAGAAGAAAAAATTTTCAAATTTTTTTTTTAAGTTTGAAAAAAAAAATCCAAATTTTTTTTTAAAAAAAAACAAAAAAAAAATAAAAAAAAATTTTTTTTTTCAAAGCCCCTAACCCTAACGAAAAGTGTCACACATAGGGTTGTTAAAAAAAACAAAAATCGTCATTTTTGTTTTTTAAAAAAAAAATTTTTTTTTTTTTTAAAAAAAATTTCAAAAATCAAAGTTGTGCTAAATCAATCAGGGAGTCCGAAGAACCACATATGATATGCAAGCGCCTCCCGAATGACTCCCGTATGGCGGAACTTTGCAGATTTTGTTTTGGTGACCTCAATTACCCCTTTTCCAAACCGTCACCATGCCTCTTCTTGTGTTTTGACCTCCAAAACGTCACTAATTGTCCCCAGCTAAGCTAATGCTAAAGTGAAGACAAACATACCGCCTTGAAATTCGATCAATTCGTCTGATGGTGTCGCGACGACACGACACGAAGCAGCAACCAGACAACGTAGCGCTTGCAAACGGAGCAGCGAGCACAATCGGACGCTCTGCGAGGCGAATCGTCACCTTATCTGCATCGGAAATGGTAGGCTAAGCTTTGGGACGCTCAAAAACTTCATCGCAGATGTTGTCGGGAAACCCTAAAATCAGTCGGTAAAACGGCCCAAAATCGACTGCTAAAGGTTTTACGAGGTATAATCAAAGAAAATTTTTGTTGAACTTTCGAAAAATTGTGCCAAAATTGAGGTTTTCAGAGCATATTAGAGGAAAATTTTTCGAATTTTTTTTTTTAAAAAAAAAATCGGCATTTTTGTTTTTTTTTAATCACTTTTTTTTTTTTTTTTTTTTTTTTAAATTTTCATTTTTGTTTAACAACCCTAGTCACACATGATTTAGCGAAAATCAAACTCAAGACTGCCTTGATCGGCTTGATCCGAAACAAACTAAATAGTCGCCATTAAGGTTGGCATAGGAAAAAACCGGTTTCTTTTCCGTTTTAAAACCGGGTTTTTTCAGTTTTTTTCCTAAAAAAATAAAGAACCGGTTTTTTACCTTAAAATTTTTCAAACTTCGTGGTGAAAAATCACAATTCTTCGTTTGATTGATAAAATGTAAAATTATATTTTTGAAAAAACGGTGCAGTGAACGTGAACTGTGTCGAACTGAACTGGTGAAGCATCATTTTGCAGAAGCTTTTGTGTCAAGGGTCAAGCAAAATACAATGAAGACAAGGTGACTGCTAAACCAAGTGCAGATGCAGACTGACTGACGACGTTGTCGATTTGAAACGGTGACTGATGAAATGTTATTTTTCAAACGCCATCCGCTACCGGTTTTACTTGAACGTGCTGCCCCATAAAAGCGAAATTGATTTGATATGAAACAAAAAATTGGGTAGCATTGGGTAGCAAAAAACAGCTGTTTTATGCTGCTCAAAAACACCAGTTTTGATGTATTTCTTGTTTTGAGTTCAAGGTGCCAAGTTTTGGAAAGTTTAGGAGGTGAGAAACATTTGGTTTTTTTTGGTTTTAAAACGGAAAAGAAACCGGTTTTTTTCCTGGCAATATAAAAAACCGGTTTTTTACCAACCCTAGTCGCCATTGAAGTTGAAAGTGCTGAAGGAAGTTCGGAACAAAGCATTAAATGAAAAACAAGCTGAGGAAGTATGCCCGGTGCCCGTCAACAAACGCAAGTAAAACAAAACAATTAATCCACTTCGTCGACAAAATTCAAATAAACTTACAACTGTAAATTGTGCTTGAAGCTTTGAAGTGATTGAAATACAATTGATTGTACGCAAAAATGATAAAACGAACAACATGCAACGTTTATGCTTTGCGAATTGCGCAAAAAACAAATAAAAAAGAAATGGTTTAGCTTGGATTGCTGAAAGTAGATGAGAGTATGAAAAAACTTGACCCCAGTTTACGGTCTCCAGGGTGTTCCGAAAGTTAGACCATGACAAAGTCCGATTGTATGATTGCATCCAAATTTCTTTCTTGACCACAGATTTATATTGGATTGATATTGCTGCAAAATTCTATCAATTATTTGACACTGCCGGTTCACATCTCCATTAATTTTACCAGAACTTGTTTCACGGTCTGACTTTTGCAACACCCTGGAGTAAAACTTCTTACTTTTCAGACACTCCTGCCTGACGCCTCACTTTTATAAAACTGACCATAGGTGCATGTCATAATGAAGCGCTGCGTTGTTTAACAGGCATGCGGTCGATCCGGTACCGGTCGATCCGGTACGGTCGATCCGGTACCGGTCGATCCGGTACCTGGCAATTTTCTAGGGCGGCAGTAGCGAAAGTGCGGGGGGGGGGGGGGGGGGTCCACCCCCCCCCCCTCAGCCGAAAATCCTGCCCGTGCACGGGCAGATACCCGTGTACCCCCCCTCCCCCTGTACCTCGACACGGGTACTAGACTCCCCCCCACCCCCCTCCGCGACAAAACACGGGATCGCACTCGCACCCCCCTCACGGTGGTCAATCTCATCTCAATTTTTTCCAAAAATACCGTAATTTTTGCATTTTTCTTGACGTTTGTGTCTGTCCCTGCATAGATTTTGTTGCTTTGCCTACATTACTAAACCAAAGCCAAGTTTACAGTCTGTTTTGTTGTTTGGTTCGGTTTCAATGAAGTCGTTATAGGTTCCTAATCCTAAGCCCAATCCTGATCCTAATAAGTCGTTGTAGGTTCCTAATCCTACACCCCCCCCAGAGCACCCGAGACCGTCGGGTGGGGGGGGGGGGGGGGGGGGGGGGGGGGGGGGGGGGGCACCGTGCCACCCCCCCCCCCTAAAACCGGGCACCCCCCCCATCGTACCCCCCCCCCTCGAAAATTTGGCCGACACCCCCCCCCACCCCACCTGAACTTTTGTCTGGCGGACACCCCCCCCATAAATTTTCTGCCCACCCCAAAAATTTTTTCGAAAATCAGGATGTTTTGTCTAGAAACTCCATACTATCAGCTGACGATATGATAACTTGACCATCTTCATTGTAATTTCAACGATTTTGCAGCAAAATTTAGCGTTTTTCCTTCAAAATTTAAGCGAAAAATTATCATGGGGGGTGGGGGGGGGGGGGGACCCCCCCACAGAAAATTTTGAAAAAATGCACCCCCCCCATGGGACCCCCCTGGGGGGGTCCCACGTTACCATAGGTTGGACCCCCCCTCACTTTTTGGTCGGCACCCCCCCCCCCCCCACGGTACCATACCCCCCCCCTCGAAATTTTTTTTGGGCCCACGGTGTACTGCCCCCCCCCCTCTAAAGTTAGGCAAACACCCCCCCTCACCCGAGGTCCCGCTTTCGCTACTGTAGGGCGGTCGATCCGGTACCGGTCGATCCGGTACTCGGTCGATCCGGTACCAATTAAAATTTTCAACTGTTTTAGCATTCAATTCAATTTGTTTCTGATTTGTTTTCCATTTTCTTCGTTTCTCTCATTTTATCTGATGTCTGAAACATTTGACCGCAGGTTTTTTCGCGGGAAATATGAAAATAAAAACAACAGACATTTTTCCCCAACTCCAAAAGAGAACCGAATCAGTCTTCATATTTTTATTTTGTTCTCCTTTTCTTGCTGAGCTGATAATTTTCACCGTCTTGGAGCTTTATTCTTCTGGAAAATAGTTCAGAAAATAAAAAAAAACATATGGTACACTTGTTTTGCTTTTTTCAGAATCAGATTACGATTCCCAAAACCAACCAAGTGTCGCAAGTCGTCGTCGTCTCATATCGTATCATCAACAATCGTATCAACAATCAACCAAAGAAAAATCGAATCGAAAACATAACGAATTGAACGCTAAAAACCCGTAAAACAGCTGAAAATTTCAATTGGTACCGGATCGACCGAGTACCGGATCGACCTGGTACCGGATCGACCGCCCTAGAAAATTGCCAGGTACCGGATCGACCGGTACCGGATCGACCGGTACCGGATCGACCGTACCGGATCGAGCGGTACCGGATCGACCTACAGCCTTGTTTGGCTGTTTAACAACCCTAGCTGCGTTGTCCAGTTGCTGCTTCGTGTCCTGTCGAATTTCAAGTCGGTATGTTGGTTTTCACTTGAGCTGGGGACGCTGGGGACAATTTGTAGCGTTTTGGGGATCAAAACACAAGAGACATGGTAACGGTTTGAAAAAGGGGTAAATCAGATGCGCTCGTCACCAAAACAAAATCTGGAAAGTTCCGCTTGATTTTTGAAATTAAAAAAATTTAAACAAAAATGACGATTTTTGTTTTTTTAACAACCCTAGTATCTTAGACAGTGAGATTTTGATGGAAAAATTTTTGTTTGCGATTTATGAGATGAAGACAAATCAAAAGCAGCAGTTTTCATGGCTTCATCAAAAACTAACTTGAACTTTAAACAGATGTCGCCATTGAAGTTGAAATTGCAAAGGTAACTTCGGAACAAAGCAACAAATGAAACACATACCGTATTACCTCTATTAAACCCCCCCCAAAATTAAACCCCCCCCCCAAAAAAATAAACCCCCACCCCCTCGACAAGTTTCCAAATAATCCCCCCCCCCAAAAATAATCCCCCATGGGGGATTATTGGAAACCTGTTTGAAACACATACCCAGAAAAACATACACATAAACAGTGAATTCAGTGGCTGGTTGCAGTGAAAATGATGAAATTGTGCTACCAAAGGCCCCAAATGTATGAGTTAATGGTAATTTCATTACAAAAGGCTGTTGTAAAAGGAAATATCTATGTAGAGTAGAAGTTTCTGCGACTTCCTTCCTGCCATGGAAGGTATTTTTGCCATTTTGCCCACCCCTAAAAATGGTTTCCAAATAAACCCCCCCCCCCAAAAATAAACCCCCCCCCCCAAAATAAACCCCCACCCCCAGAAGTCGCTGAAGAAATAAACCCCCATGGGGGTTTATTAGAGGTAATACGGTATGCTGAGGAAGTGTGCTTGTCAAACAAACACAAATAGAATAAAGAACAAAACAATCAATTCGCTTCGTCGACGAAATTCAAATACAAATTCAATTTGCTTCACAATCTCAGTGCACAAGACGAATTTCGACTGGCTTCTGAAGTTTCTGACGTATTAACAAAAGAAATCCTGACAGAAAACACACCCGGTTTTCGAACCTAAGCTTGTAGCTTGCTCATCGATCGATCATCTGATCATGGTGAGTTGCGCGCTGCGCATCGGCTGGACAATCTGCTGATTGGTTGCTTTTGAATTGGGCTCACTGATTGGTCCAAGCAATCAATTTGTATGCTGGATTCAAGTGGCATCATCGAATATTTTCCAGACAGAACTAAAAAGTTGGATAGCTGGGAGACAAATACTGTATGCCATTGATTCGGACTCGAGAAGAAGCACATTTGTTTTGCGTGTCATAAAGTTCTTTTTGTTTTTAGTCCAAGAAAAAAGGGCTGTCGCACGATGAGAAACGCCAACGAATGTTGGATTTGTTTTATGAAAAGGTTCGTTTATTGTTTTCTGTTTTCTCTGTTAAATCACAAAAAATGCGCTGGATGATAGGATCAGACACAATTTTTCATCTGATTGTCCCTAAAATCCAAAATGCTACCAATTTCAGTAATTAGTTGCACGAGCACCACTGAGCTACATGAGCTGCAAACAAAAAAAATGAGGTGAAAAAACAGCAGACATTGCTTGTGTGCAGTGCAACCAATAATTTCAGAAAGAGTTTTTTCAAATGAAAGAGCTGGAAAAGTTGGGTCCGAAAGAGAAGGGTGTCGTTGGGCAGTCGGTGAAGGAGGTGGTGCAGTCACTCGTGGACGACGGTCTGGTCGACTCGGAGAAAATCGGCACGTTCGTGTGCTTCTGGGCGTTCCCGAGCAAAGCGTTGAGTTCGGCAAGTGTTCTACTCCTTGCATCTACATCCTTGTCTTCACACTATTCGTCCAGCAGTACTGTTCAAACAAACGATTTGTGCGCATTTTCAGCGGAAAACGCGCCTTCGAAAACTGGATGAGCAAATGGCTGAGTGCCAGGTGAAAATCGCTGAACTGGAGCGACAGACTGTTGATCTGAGTGCCGGAAAAGAGGACACGGTAACACTGTACATTTTATATGTGTGTTTTCGTCCCTATTTTTGTGTTGAAAAGCTGGCAGACATCACCATACTTTCTTAATCTTCTCATGCAGCAGTATTTAGTGACGCGTAGCGCGTAGGTATGTTTTAATATAGCTGCACGTCACTAAATACTGCTTCATGAACGTTAACGTTTTTAATTTCGAAATAAATTGAGGGTGCCGTGTAGATTATAGTTGTAGATCATATTCATTTGAAATTAGACAATTGTTCCGCCAGGCGATTTACCCTACTATGCCATATTGCTTTGAACGTTTCGTTGCCACGCTTAAAAACATCATCAACAAAACAATCTGTAGCAAAAGAAAAATTCTTTACCACAACAATGCAAAAAACGGACAGATCACAATGAAAAGGCCTAAAACAGAGGTTTGATCGTTTTTGATTTCTTTTTTAAAATTACTTTGATTTGCGAATCATGTGCGTGGAGGTTTATGGCAACGAAACGCTCAGAAGAAGCATTTTTTGCCAGGGTGAATCGCGATACAGGTCACAGCAAAATGGATGATTTTCATTGATTCAGCCAAAGCGCCGTCAACTGCAAGTGGACATCAGCGAACTGCAGCAGGAGAACGACGAGCTTTTGGCGCAACTCGCAAAATATCGTGAGCACGACCCGGCCGTCTTGGACGAGATGCGTGCTGCGGCAGCAAAAGTGCGTGACGACGCCAACCGGTGGACTGGTCAGTCAAACAAAACTTTCTTCTGAACACACGTTTGTGTTGTTGCTGTAATTTTCCACTGATTGGTCAGTTGAGGCCGCCGAAGATACACTAGAGGACACCGAATCAAACGAAACACATCAACTTCTGTTTTTTTGGAAGGAGATAACATCGTCGGAAAAGCTTTGAAACTTCGCTCGAGTGGGATTCGAACAACACGTCCCTGGTTTAGCAGACCAGTGCTTCAGACAACTGGGCACCAACCAAGGCGAGGCCCATCTTTCCTCAGCCGTTATCTCTTAGAGAGGTCAAGTGGTGTCAGGCACTGGGGTCCGGTAAACCAGGGCACAAACGGCAGAAGAAAGGGCTTGGTGGTTGTCAACCAGAGCGTGGCTTCGTGTCCCACTCGTACTTGAGGTGTTAAAATTTTTTCGATCATGCCTGCATTTCTTTACTAAAAAATAGAACACAAACGAGTCTTGCGCTAGAAGCGCGATTCCGCAAAACCTTAATACACCAATTTCTGCGCGCAATCCCTCATGTTTAGTGATTTGTCGCCTGCGTTATTACATGCATCTCGGGATGGTGAAAACCGTTTTTATATGGGCAGGAAAAAACCTGTTTTATTTCCTAATAAATCTGGTATTTTCAATTTTTCCATTACTCGGCCCTCGGAGTGATGTCAAATTTTCGTTTTTTATTGGAGCAATGTTTGTTTGACACAGTTTATTTTTTTGACTCTGCGAAATAACCGTCCGTGTTACCTTTAGTTCTGTGCTATTTTTTAGACAACATCTTTTCGATCAAACAGTGGTGCAAGCGTAAATTTGCCGTGGACGAAAAAACGCTCAACAAGCAATTCGGCATACCTGACGACTTGGATTATGTCGAGTAAATAAAACAGAGCTGAACAGTGAGCATGTCTTGTGGATGTGTCATGTGTGTGTTTTTTTTTACTGTTTTTTCTCCGTGATTTTATTAGTTTTAATAATACCATTGACATGAATTAGTGGACTGTGCACCAAGTAAGTTCGAATTGTTTCTAAATTTGTTCTAAATTTTCTAAAGTTACAAGTGGTGTGGTTTGAACTTCTGTTGATTTGTTTTTGTTGAATTTTTGTTGTTGTTTTTTGCTCGTCCCGGTTATTTCTGTTCTCCCGGTTAATCAGCAGTTTTTACTGTGCGTTGACACTTTGACATTCGAATTCGATCGTTGAAACGTACGTCCATGGTCAGTGTTGGTCGACAATCTCTGATTTCATTTTGCTTGAATGAATGAACGAATTTTGAATGTCATGTTCATGCTCGGTGATTTTTGACATTGGTATGTTTTCTACACTGCTCATTTGTTGCAAATAAACTGACACCCAAAATAATGCTTTCAAATTACGTTGTTGCCAACGTCTTATGGGCTGCTTACATCCCAGTGGCTGTGTGTTCTTCATGTGGTACTTGTTCCTGTTTGGCGTTAAAAATGTTTCACGCACGTAATGTTGCGTACAAATTCGTATTTCTTCGAAATTTTTGGCGTTGGCGGGGCTTCCGGCTTCCTCTCGCGTCGTGCGTTGAAGAGTTTTGCAAAATCGCACTTTAACGGTTTTATTTTGCAAGAATTTTGCAGCCAATTCGCCAAGATGAGCAATCAACGACGTGAGATCGAGGCCGCTGTGAAGCACGTGGTCGGCAGGACCAATGGCGAGGTGGTCGCGTTCATTGAGAAAGGAATCGCACGAGGATACGACCGAAAAAAGTTCAAAGGTCTCTGCTGGTTGTTTGTTTGCAAATTTCCGGTTTTTTAGTATGATGGAAGGTGGCGCCCGTCTGCAGCGCACAAAGCAAAACGGACGGGGTGGGAGTTAGCGGGTACGTTGGTGGAGCGGAGCTCCGTGGTGAGCCGTGGGGATGCTGGCTGACAGCGACGTGCTACGTGCATGAAGTTTGCTGTGGCCTGCGGCTCGTCATGTTTCTTGCGTCTGTGTTCAAATTAATAACGTTTTTTTGAATTTCTAACAGATCGTTTGAAAGAGTATCTCACTGAGAAACACCAAGCGTCAAAGCTGGCCGATCGCATTGTTGATGAGATCCTCCGAAACAGCAGTGCCGCGAATGCAAAGAAACGACCAAAGGCGAGCGTTCTTGTGGATTTTTGTTTTTGGTTCCGGGTGTCGCTGTTGATGTTGCACGGTGTCTGTTGCATAGTTTGGTTGGCAGCATCGGAATCCAACGACTGTCACATTGGTGATTCTTGCGGTATTTTCAATGACCGAGTGTTTTACTGCATCTCAGATTCGCCAAAACAATGACAGTGCACCTTTTTTCCAATTTCAGTTCGAAGAAACGCCGTCCACCTCGTCCGTGGCCGAAAATGGCAAACTGGAAACGAAGGCGGAAACGAAATCTGCTGTGAAGTCAGCCAAGAATCACGTTTCGGCCGCCACTGACAACGGATTGACTTCGAAAATGACCAACGACAACAAAGCGGACGTTGACAAAGTGGCGAACAGTTTGTCGAAAACGGAACCAGACCCGAAAGCAGCGCCTGCAGACGACCAAAATTTAGCGGAACAACTGAAAGTGAAGCAGATCATGGCGCAGGCGCAACAGATGATTGAGGAACGCAAACGCCAGTTGAATGTTGGTCTGCTCGGTTGACTGTCGTTCAGTTGCAACGGTTGTTCGCTGCTGCAAATGCTTTGTTTTCGCCAGATCCAATCACCATCGACGACGACGACGCCAGTTGCTGCCACTCCGACGGCTGGACCGAAGCTGGCGCCAGGCGAGGCGCAGGAATACATGGAGATGGCCATGCAGAAGGCGGTGCGCGCTGCAGAGCTCAAGGTGCATCCGCTATTGGGTGCAATTTGCGTCTGCATGCGTTTGCGTCTCCGAATTTCATGCTGTTCATACAGTTTTATCGGAGTGTCCTGCTTTTTCGCGAAATAAAATGGAATGGAATCGAGATGCAATTCTGCGCAAAAACATCATTTCCGACCACTTTGCTTGGTGCACAAACTGAGCTCTCCGTTTGACACACAGGCGCGTATCGCGAGTCGTCTGCCGTCAGCGCTGCAGCAGCAAATGTCGAGCATTGCGAAAGGCGCCAAATCCTCGTCGGCGTCCGCCATGATCGATGCGTCTCAATCGAAGTCCGTGCCGTCGTCTGGTCTCACGAAAACGCTCGGCATTCAACCGGTGCACACGTTGAAAGCGAACATCAGAGCGGAGAAACGCGAGCAATTTCGCCAGGCACAATTGGAGGTGGAGCACGCGATACACACGAAAGTGGCCGTCGGAGACCAGCCTGAGGCGGAACACTTCGATCCGGAGTTACTGTGCGTGTCGTTGGATTTTGATTCGAAGATCTGGTGTTTGTAGAAAGCAGGGCCGTGGGATTGATTGAGTGGCGATTTGAACTTGCTGGATTCATCGATCTACGAATGATCCGGCCAGGCCAATGAACATGTCTGTCTGAACGGATGTGATAACTCAACATGGTGGTTGAAGTTTGATTCATGTGAAAAGCGTGGTCGCCAGTGCTGCTTGTGTGTTCACCTTTTCCAGTGTACTATGTAGAGAGAGGAGAGATCAGGAAGGGAGCAACCGTTGGGCGCTATTCGCACAATTTTCCAGACCTGTTCATGACACGATGTGTCACTTCATGTTGGCGTGTCCACCATTTTACTTCGTTTCGCCCACTTTGCCAACGTTTCCAGAGCGAAGCCGGCCGTTCGCGCACGTCGCCAGTTCAAGTTCCACGATCGTGGCGAGTTCGAGCAGCTGGCGAACAAGCAGCGCGCCAAGGCGAAACTCGAGAAACTGCAAGCGGAAATTTCATCGATCGCGAAGCGAACTGGAATCTCGTCTGCCGTGAAACTGGCGATGGCTGTGCCGAAGACTGCTGAAACGGTGCCACGTTGTTGAAGTTTCTTCCTTGTTCTTGTGTGAGACTGTTTCACCAGGACTTGCTTGCTCGTGCAATTCACCGAAAACAGCGTTTGTTTTTTCAATCACATCAGCATCGTTTTGTTGTGTTCAGGACGTTGGTGACCTCCCTCAAATGGAATGGTGGGACGCGGTGCTATTCCCCGACGGAACTGAGTGAGTGCAGCGCGTTCAGTGCCGTCACTTCAGTCATACACTTGATGTCTTTGTGACTGTGATTTCTGGATTTCAGCTTCTCGTTCACTTTGAATGTGAATTTCTGCACCCGCTCAGCAGCCTGTATTTCTTGCCGATGTGCTCTGTTGCAGTTTCACCGATCTGAGCAGTGCGACGATCGACGCGGTGGTTGACACGGACGCGGCTCGCATGCTCAGTGCGCTCGTGGAGCACCCCATCCAGCTGAGGCCACCCGATGAACCCGTGCAACAGCAGTACCTCAGGGTAAGCGGCGTCGAAACATTGCAAGTTTCCATCCATCCATCCATTTTATTTCGCGAAAAACCAGAAAACTCCGCTAAAACTGTATGAACGGCATGTAGTTCGGAGACCCAAAAAAACTATACATCCCGGAAAAAAGTAATGCAAAAAACTACAAAAAACACAAAAGCATCAAAAATTTCAAAAAAAACTTGATAAAAAGAAAAAAGTATAAAAAGGTAAAAAAATAATAAAAAAATAGATTTTTAAATCGAAAAAATTGAAATGCAAGTTGCAACCAAGAAGGTCTACGTGTTGTCAGCATTTCGCTCATATTTCCCAGGTTTACCTGACGAAAAAAGAAAAACGAAAAATTCGCCGTCAAAATCGCAAAGAGATGCAACGCGAAAAAACGGAGAAAATTCGACTCGGCCTCGAACCACCGCCGGAGCCAAAAAGTCGGTTGAATTTGAAACTGATTTTTTTGTTGGTTACCATTCCTAGAACCAGAACCTGAATGAACGTGACGTTCTGTTGTCTTAGAGTCGAAAGAAAAATTTAGTGCTAATTCAGACATGAAAAGAAATACAATAGGTTACTCCTTTCTGTCAGGTTTCGATGACATGGTTGAGCTCTCAGTGTCTCTTTGAATTCGCTTTTTTTGCCGCTTTGCAGTGATTTTGTGTTTTCCAGTGAAAATTAGCAATTTGATGCGTGTGCTGGGCACCGACGCTGTAAAAGACCCGACGAAAATGGAACAGCACGTGCGTAAGCAGATGGCCGAACGATTGAGGTGCGATTGCATTTCTGGATTCTTTTTTTGCGTTTTTTTGACTGATTGTTATGAAAAACAAATTGAAAAAGCATGCCTCGCATGACATTTACTCATGTTTTGAGCGTCTTCTCACATGCAGAAAGCACGAGGCTGACAACGCGGCGCGCAAGCTGACGCCCGAGCAGCGGTCGGCGAAAAAGTCGAAAAAACTCTCTGAGGACGTCTCGACGGGCGTGCACGTCTCCGTGTATCGTATCACCGATCTGTCGAATCAGTCCAAGAAGTTCAAAGTGGAGCAGAACGCAAAGCAACTGAAGATGACTGGCATTGTGCTGTTGCATAAGGACTTCAATGTTGTCATTGTCGAGGGCGGTGAGCTGACATGAAAAAATATTGTCATTTTGCCGTTGTTATTTTATTAAAACGGCAAAATTAAATTAAAACATTAAAACATTAAAACAATTTTTTTTTGTTCTGCGACTGAATGCGTGTGCAGACGTGAAAAGAAAACTAGTTTCAATCTTTATGTGGCAACTCAAAGTCGATTAAGTGACTCGGCTTTACGTAGGGGACTCGGATCACTTCACCAATTTTGAATTCCCGCGTCCTGCATGCAACTGTTTACCCATATATGGGCGCATTGAGTTGCGGGACCAAAATAAAACAGCATACCATAGTAGTGCCTCAAAGCTGGCTTCTGGGGAAAACAAACCAATTGTTGTTCATGTCCCAGGTCCCAAGCAGCAAAAGTTCTACCGTCGACTCATGACGCAGAGGATCAAATGGCATGAGGACGCTGTCAAAGCACCACACGATTCTGCAGGTTCGATGGTTTTATCGTCTTCCTTCACATTATAAGTTTTCAATCCGAGCAACATGAGTCGGTCTGTGCTGAATGCAACTGAATGCCTTGCAGACTCGACGGCCGGTGCCAGCCAACCGCCGAACAGTTGCAGTCTCGTTTGGGAGGGCATCACGCGCAAACGAGCGTTTGGCGAAATCAAATTCAAATCGGTCGCCCTCGAGAAACAGGCGCGCGAATTGCTCGAGAAATACGGTGTGCCGCAGTACTGGGACATGGCGTACACGGGCAATGTGATTGCTGCGGCGGACGCAGAGGAAATGGCCAACTGACGAATCTGATTGGCACGGTCACTGGTTCAGTAGAGAATCCTAAGCAATTTGGGACTTCAGGAGGTCCGGTATGGTCTGTTGATTGCAATCTGTCAGTCAGCAAACTAGGGCAATTGTTTGTTTTTCTCTGGTGGGGTTGTGATGTGACAATCAGATCATATTTGACTAACTGTTGCATGCAGCTCATGGCATTCATTCAGAATACACTGAATGAATGTGCTAGAATTTGTTATGTTATGTATCCAGTTTGTTTTTTTCTGCTTGTTTTAGAGTTGCTTATAATGGTTAGTTGTTTCTTTTTGGTGATCTACCCATCTCTTGTGTTCCGATATTAGTTGTTTTGTGAATTACCGAATTGAACAATAAAAGTCAAGACAGTTCTGTCTTTTCTTTTGAGCTTTGTTCGAAATCCGAGTTTATCAAAACTGCTGGCTAAAGAGCTATTGGGCAGTATTTCAAACATCAACTGCAACTAAACATGAAAATCAACAAAAAGATGTAATGGAAAAAGGTGCGAGAACTGAACAAGCGGCATGAGGTACAGGAATTCAGTATTTCGTTCGAACTTTCAATAGCCTGCCGGGAATATAGTGCCACCCTGTCTGAAGTCGTGCACTGCATACAGGGTGTGCGTGTCACTGTAGTCGTGCGATTTCACTTCAATCGTGTGACAATACGTCTTCTGGGTTGATGGACGTAAGCGGAATGAGTGGCGTTCATTCAGCAAACGGATGTACTCCTGCATTAAAAGTTTGTTATGAAAAGTGTTGTCTATTTTTTTTTCTTTCGGGTAACTTTTGGTTGTGTTTGAACATTCTGCTGGGTCGTCACAGAAATTCACAAAAGGAGCTGCGTGTTGCAAATACCTCCGGGAAGCCTCGCTCATAGGTGGCATTGTATTGATCGCTTGCGTATCGCCTATCGTCCAGCAACGGTGCTCTGGTGTGCCACTGCAGTCTGGCAGAGTCGACGGCCTGTTTCGCGGACTCATTCAGCGAGAGCACACGCATGCCAACGTACGCTGCCGTTGTGTCCGTGCTCGCTGCCATCGCCAATTGCACCTGAGAAACACGCGACATCAGTCGGATGAAAATAGTTACGTTTTGTGATAATGTTTGAAAAACTGGTTGATAGTGGCGTTTGTCTGGAGCAGTTGAGTAAACTGGTTGTTCGAACCGCGATGCACTGCCGCTGAGTCAGTGTTGAAAGTTTCCGATAAATATTCATATCAGTTCATTCCTCTCAGCTTTCAACTTCAACGTTCGCAAGCGTTGTGGCTTGAAAACTCTGCAAAAAACACGTTTTTGTTGCACCGACTTTTCGCGTGGCACGGTCGAACACGACGATGGGCGCCAATACGGACTGCGGTCGTTTGCGAGGCTGCAGCGTGTTGCCAGTGGAACGCCGTTGCGCTTGCCGTCTGCTGCTGGCCGGGTCAACTGGCATGCGCTCAAATTGATCCATGGCGTTGTTCCAAATGATGCTCGTCCATGCGGAACGCTTCTTGGAGCCGAATCTGAACCGGAAAATCCGGGTTAGCAACGCTATACTCGAACCTAGGTTTTTTTTCAAAAAGTCGGTTCTGCAATTTGCAGAAATTTGGTAAAAAATTTCTGCAAATTTCAAAAACATGACGAAAATGGTTTTTGTGCTTGTTTAATGCCATTTTTCTCGTTCTGAGCATCATTTCTTAACGATGCTCAGAATTGCAATTGCCAATTGCATCGTTTTACCGCAGAATTTTTCAAAGATTCAGAAAAAACACCAAAACCAAACCAGATTGCCAAACCAAACAAATCACCAATCATTCGTTTGAAATCATTCAACCTAACAACAACACAATCAATATCAAATGAAAAACCTCATTGCTCAAATTTTGCAATCAGAGCGATGGCTTCGGTCGGTTCGACGTTCTCAAAGGTACAGTTCACTGTTCGGTTTGATTTTGTATCGACTCTTTGTTTTCATCCCAAGATACTGCATGCTTGCCTGCAGTTATACTCGGACCAGGGAACTGAATTTGTTCGCATTTGAATCGTTTCCATTCGTCAGCGATACTGCCCTTGCCCGGCAAAATTGATGAATAAAACTGGTGCAGATACAGCAGATCGGCATTTCCGTGCGCCAGCAGCTTTTGTTGTGTGGATGATGGATCACTTCATTCTAATTCCAAAAAGAAAGCCTGACAGCAAACAATAATTTTCGATTTGATCTGATTCTGTTTTATTTTTCAAATTTGAAACACTCCGATTTTATTTTCGAAGGCGTACGGCTTCATATTTAAAAGTACAGGTACGGTGGAGGTGGTCCTCTTAGGATTAGGAACCTACAACGACTTTATTGCAAGCATCATCTGATCGAAAATCAAAAATCATTTTTTCAAAATTTTTAAATATCAATACCAATCCAAAACAAAACGCCAATCGTTGCGCCACAGCAACCGCCGAAACAGCTGTTTTGCAAAAAAAACCTATTTGAAATTTCTTCAATGTTGATGGTAAACTTCAGTCAAGCGCTAAGCACAAAATGAATATTGCAGAACCAAAGTTTGCATGCAAATCTGTTTCTGCAATTTGCAGAAATCTGCCAAAAAATTTCTGCAAACGGTCCAAAATTTCTGCAAAAAACCGACGTTTTTCTGCAAAAAAAAACCCAGACCTCGAACACATGACTGCACAACTGAATATTACTGGTTGGTTGTACAGTTGAGAACTTCGGAACTGAATGTAGTGAGTAGCTGGTCAGCCAGTGTGTTGTGTTTTGTCGAGTTCATTTTCATTCGGCAATCAACAACTATCAAAGCATCATATTGCGCAATTGAGTTGACTAAAATAACTGACAGTATGAGAACTAACGCGTGCCCCAATGACGACGCGACCACCGCTGCGTTGCCGTGTCTGTCCACGACGGCCACGTGCGACGACGCTGTGTTCGCTGTAGCCTGCTCACTCCAACTGCTCGCATCAGCCTCGTTGCGCAGCGTTCTCCCATCGGCCACTTGTCGAAGCAGTCGCTCGGCGAACTGCTCGCTTGAAAGCAGCTTCGCTTCAGCATCCGCCTCGGGCGCATAGATCGGGTCGGCCAGTTTTGCGCGGCTTTCGTGCACGCGCCGGCTGGCGCTCAGCCAATCAGCGTAGAAGCGAACGGTGCCGTTCACGGTGGACAACGAGCGAGCGTTGTTGTTGCTGCGTTGCGCTTCTTTGACCAGGCCTGAATGGAGACGCAGTTTGTTCAGGTTTGTTTCTACGGCAGGCACTTGGTCATTGGTTACATGATCACTTGGGGTAACAGTCTTGTGCAAACTTGTTTCATTTGAGAACCTTGAACGCCTTGTACTGGGTGGCCTAAAAACTACCGGAGGATTTTAAAATGCTTCATCTCGTGTTTGGAATGAGGATGTTTAGGTTAAGGTCATTGGTTACTTCTGATGTCTTGGGTCTGTGGTTTGTCTTGCCTAGGCCACTAATCGATTGCCATTTGCCAGCGTGTTTTGACAACGGCATTTTCAGCAGATGCAACATAAACCGGGTGTGTTTTCGGCTGTTGGCCACGAACGTACGTGCAACGAAGTTCAGCAGCGCCAGCGTGGTGGCGCCGGTGGACGGAGGCGGTGGGGCGCACGCACTCAGCGAACCGGGCAGCTGCACCTGTGCCGCGTGCTCGTGCACGTTCGAGCGATAGCTGCGGAAATCGTCGTGCGTCAGGAGGCCGCCTGTGGCAACGTGGCAACGATCGTGCAAGTGACTTTGCCGTGAATTCAACAGATTATGGGGTGGTGAAGCACTTCACCATGTTTTTTTTTGAAAACACAAAACTGCATGTTCGTTAGCGGAAAGTGGAGAACCGACCAGCGGCGCGGATCTCCCTGACCATCCAGTCCGTCTCGTGACTGTTGTAGAAATGCTGCACCGGGTCACGCCCATTTTCGTCCGCCAACGACCGCAGCAGTTCGCCCAGTTGCGCCTCTTGTATCACCTCGCCCGCTTCCAGCGGTTGCGTGGCGTTCTTGCGAGAAATGAAACCGCTGCAAATCAGAATGTTCGCCGTTTGGATTGTTTCAGAAAACTATCGCGCAGTGTTGTTTGCAGCTGACCGTTTGTGACAGCGTGGTTTCCGTTTGGGGTGCCATGTTGAATTTCAGTAGAGGTACAGTTCGTCTTCTTCATGGCATAAAGTATGTGCGATGTCATTTTGGGTACCATTTTTCGAGTTGCGGAAAGAAACGGCTTGCCACGCTATTTTGATTTGTTCGAGTGAGAAGAAAAATCATTGGTCGATCATTTCTAAAGTCGTTAATTCTGCTAACTTTTTTAGTCTTCCACAAAACTTTAAAAACAACTGATTGCATTTGGATTTGAAGTACAGAAAAATGACATTGTACTTTATGTCATGAACACGACCAATCTCGTACGACGGCGCTCACCGCAGGCTTGACGATCCATTGGTGATGGTGAGTTTGTGCTGGTCGAGTGCGTCTGCGAGTTCGGCGGTGACCGGTGTGCCGGTGGTGAGCATTCGCTGCGTCGGCAGTATCAACGCGCTCCAGTGCACCTTGCCACTGCCGAGTCGGGTGTAGGCCGTGCGCAGTGCGTGCAGCTGGCCGGGCACGCCGATTGAACGCCAGCCTGCTCATACAGTGTCAGTGCGCTCGTTGGCATTTGGAAACGTTCGCATTGATTGATTGATTGATTGATTGATTGATTGATTGATTGATTGATTGATTGATTGATTGATGTTTATGCAGTCTACCGCATTGCTTGCTGCTTACCGTTTGTATTGTTTGTTTTATCGCCAAACTCCTCCGGACGTGCCGCCGCTGGCGCCTCCTCACGGCCGTCGATTGCCGAACAGCGACCGGTTTGTCTGCATTGCACAAAACAACGTAGTAGACTATAATTAATGCTACAGTATGGCCAAATAAGTCAGTCCATGTCTTCTCAATCAAAGGCGAGATTTGTTCCAGCTAGACTAGGAGTTGCCTTTCTCAGGAATACCAAGATATTTTTTATTCCCCAATCGTGTATTCAAGTGACAGAGAAGGAACAGAATAGCGCGAATAACCAGTCATTTCATGAAACACGTCAAATTGGGTTTCTGAGCATATTTTTCCCTTCATTCAAATTTCGCCCGTTCCATGCAGGCTCACTCGACTATGTTTAACACTGCCATTTATAATCGGCCGTACCGTGTGTACAATGCTTTTTTACTTTTTTTCACACCTGTTGTAATAGGTCATGAACATGCCACCGCCCAAGCCTGAATTGTGCGGATGCAGTCCTCCGAGACAAAACGTTGCCGCAATCGCTGCATCCGCCGCATTGCCACCAGCCATCAAAATGTTGCTGCAAGTTGGCACGACTAGCGTTTACATTTAATCATCGTTTCGAAGACATGTATTTACAAAAAAGGGGAATTGAAACCGACAAGAAAAAACGTTATATGCTTCATTAATCGCTTCTTTCGCAATATAATCAGCTTTATCAGCTTTATAGCTTTACCACGCAGCCAATCAGCCGGTTACTTTCGAAAGGCCCTTGCAGTTTACCGTGCCATCTCAGAGCAAATCTCGCTGTCCGACACCACCGCTCCACCGTTGTACACTCCCACTGGCGCTCCGTTCAGTGACGTGATCCAATTGTAGAACTTCGGCTTGCGGATGTCGTTGTTGGATGTTGGCTCGCGGCTGGCGGCGTCGAAATTGTAGTTTGGACTGGATTTTGGATCGAGCGACTCTTGTGGCTCGGGCTCGGGACTGTAGACGCCAATTGGGGGCCCAACACCGGCGGACTCCACTCTCAGCTGCGATGCGATCGGGGCGCGATACGGAATCTGAGGTACACATCAACGTTTTCTTAAAATTGAACATACATTTGTTCATTTAACTCAACAATTGTCGCATAACAGTCTCTCACTGAGCACCGTAAACGTACCATTGGATCAGCTTGCTTCTGACTGATGTACAGAATGAGTACGATTAGGAAGGCCACCAGAAAGGCGACAGTCAGCACTGAGAGAACAACCAAAATCGCCATATCAAAAGCGGATCTGAAAAAGTCATTTGTTCAAAATTCTCTTTTCTAATATCTAGTCATCACACGTTGACTGATTTTCCGTTGGCTGGTTTTTTCAAAATATCTTTTTTTTTAAACTGACCGCTTCTTTTTGACGATCCTTGGTTCTGCTGTGTATGTTCCCGAAGACATGTAGCTTTCGGTGGGTTGCAGTTGCTGTCGAGGCATTTTATTTTTATTTTTGTTTTCGTGTTTTGCTTTTTTTATTACCAGAAACTCACTGCTGCTTTTCCACTTTAGCATAAAGGAAGTGAGTGAGCGTGATTCTGAGTGAGAGTAAGTGCTGATCAACTTTTTTCAGGAAACTTCAAATTTTGATTTCGAAAATAACTAATGGCTGTTTTGTGCTGGTCTGACCTTTTTAAACCCAAACTTCCAAAACAAGCTCATTAAAGCTACTTTTAACACAAACGGTCGGGAGTGACGCATGTGAAAATTCTTTTAATTTTAGAGGAATTGCCAAAAATGATTTTTGGTCTGCTTGAGCAGAATTCGAATTTACTGAAATATTGTCCACATGACCATGGGAACGTATTGACGAAACTCAGCAGTAATTATCACGTCTTTTGCATCCAAACTCATAAGAACATTCCCGTTCTTTTTTGTTACACCCTAATTCGATTATAATGAATACCTTTTCTGGCGTAAAAGAGAGGAAAACAAGAAGTTTTATTCCAAAGTTCCTCACATCCACCCACACACAACAAACTTTGTTGTTAAAATCCGGACAAAATAATAATGAAAACATGCGTTTTGAAAACTGAGTCACACGTGTTCATTTAAATGAATTCAATCAAAAAACATCTTCCAGTGTGAGCCAGCGTGGGAAAGTTAGTTCTTATTAAATGAAAAGTTTTTAGACTGGTTGTACGGTAACTGCTTTCAATCAAATTTGAATTTTAAAACATAAACTGATGCAACATGTCATGGGAGGGTTGCCAAGTTTTCGTAGCTGCTGCTGTCATTCTGGACATTCATGAAATTTAAAAACAGTAATTGAAATGTTTTTCAAAAACTATTTTTATGTTTCATCCCAACTCAAGCCGGCTAAGTCAGAGCGTACAGTCTATAAATTAGTTTGAACAGACATAACTGTAACTTGGCATAATTTTATGCTCATTTTTTGTAGCTTTCTACGTTACAGTGGGTGATGCACAATTTTAGCACAAAAAACACACAATCTGTAAAGCTCTTCAGATAGTCTATAAAACCTGTAGAACGTAACATCTGACACACGTTACATGATTCCGGTCTGTTTGTGTTAGTATCACAATGTTATCTGTTGCTTCGTGCAGATTTTATCACACAAGAACCAACCTATCAAAAATAAACGTTGGTTCAGTTTTGATGCTTATCGGGTAGTCCATATATTGGACGGCGGCAATTTTTGAAAAAAAATAGTCATTTAAAAACATTCTTGGAAGAATTCTTGCAACTTGCATTAAAAAACGATGCCTTGGAACGAAAAGTTTGGGGAAAAAAAGTTTGGGAAAGGGGGGGGAAAAAAAGGGAGAAAAAAAAAAAAAAAAAAAAAAAAAAAAAAAAAAAAAAAAAATTTGGGGGGGGTGGGGGGGGGGGGGGGGGGGGGGGTGTGGTGGTGGTGGGGGTGTGGTGTGGTGTTGGGGGGGGTTGTTTGGGTGGGTGGGTTTGTAAATCATGCGGATGCGCGAGCGAGCGTCAGCGAGCGGACAGCGCATCACGCATTATATGAGCCGTTATCCTCTCGCGCGCGTTTTTCAAATTTGCTCGCTTCCTCCAGCGAGCATAGTATAAGCCACAAACTTGGTTCTGTGCACACGAAACGAACACCCAAAGTTGTGCTTGGAGCCGCGAAAAAATTTTTATCCGACTACTTTTCATACGCTGTAGACACGAAAAACCTATTCTGAAAACAGTGTTACTTATTTTTCTATCTCTTTTTTTTTCCGGTATGTCATCAACATGTGTTCGCGCTTTCAGTTTTTACCTGCGACACGTTCACAGTCTAGCAAGAATGTTTCCTGGGGTAATTTCATCCGTAGATTTGGAAAAATGGGTTAATTTTTTGCCCCGACCACTTTTTTGGGTAAAAATTTGGGCATTTTTAAAAGTTCGCAGCGTTTTCACCGGGTTTCAAGTGTTCGCCCTTTCAATTTTTAGCTGGGACACTTTCACAGTTGAAGAAAAATGTTTCCTAGGGTAATTTCATCCGTAGATTTGGAAAAATAAGTTAATTTTTTGCCCCGACCCTTTTTTGGGGTAAAAATTGGGCTTTTTTGAAAGTTCGCAGGGTTGTCACCTGGTTTTAAGTGTTCGCCCTTTCAATTTTTAGCTGGGACACTTTCACAGTTGAACAAGAATTTTTCCTCGGGTAAATTCATCCGTAGATTCTGAAAATTTAGTTTATTTTTTGCCCGGGCATTTTTTGGGTCAAAATTGTGCATTTTTTGAAAATTCGTAGCATTTTGACTGGGTATCATTTTTTCAGTCTTAGAAATTTTGTCTGAGCTACGAAAAATAGCAGAAATGTTTAGTCCGTAGGAATTCAATACGCTGATCACGGATTTTGGGATAGTTTTCTTACGTGAGCAACTCTAGATGCTGAATCGTGACGATTTCAGGCGAATCGGCCGTGGAAGTTGGCGAAATCGGTCCAGAAACGAAAAACAAGAAAAGGGTGTTTTCCAGGGTAATTCAATGCGCTGATCACGAATTTTGGGTTAGTTTTCTTACGCGAGCAACTCTAGATGCTGAATCGTGACGATTTCGGGCGAATCGGCCGTGGAAATTGGCGAAATCGGTCCAGAAACGAAAAACAAGAAAAGGGTGTTTTCCAGGGTAATTCAATGCGCTGATCACGAATTTTGGGTTAGTTTTTTTACGTGAGCAACTCTAGATGCTGAATCGTGACGATTTCGGGCGAATCGGCCGTGGAAGTTGGCGAAATCGGTCCAGAAACGAAAAACAAGAAAAGGGTGTTTTCCAGGGTAATTCAATGCGCTGATCACGAATTTTGGGTTAGTTTTCTTACGTGAGCAACTCTAGACGCTGAATCGTGACGATTTCGGGCGAATCGGGCGTGGAAGTTGGCGAAATCGGTCCAGAAACGAAAAACAAGAAAAGCGTGTTTTCCAGGGTAATTCAATGCGCTGATCACGGATTTTGGGTTAGTTTTCTTACGTGAGCAACTCTAGATGCTGAATCGTGACGATTTCGGGCGAATCGGGCGTGGAAGTTGGCGAAATCGGTCCAGAAACGAAAAACAAGAAAAGCGTGTTTTCCAGGGTAATTCAATGCGCTGATCACGGATTTTGGGTTAGTTTTCTTACGTGAGCAACTCTAGACGCTGAATCGTGACGATTTCGGGCGAATCGGGCGTGGAAGTTGGCGAAATCGGTCCAGAAACGAAAAACAAGAAAAGCGTGTTTTCCAGGGTAATTCAATGCGCTGATCACGGATTTTGGGTTAGTTTTCTTACGTGAGCAACTCTAGATGCTGAATCGTGACGATTTCGGGCGAATCGGCCGTGGAAGTTGGCGAAATCGGTCCAGAAACGAAAAACAAGAAAAGGGTGTTTTCCAGGGTATTTCAATGCGCTTATAACAAAATTTGGGTTAGTTTTCTTACGTGAGCAACTCTAGACGCTGAATCGTGACGATTTCGGGCGAATCGGGCGTGGAAGTTGGCGAAATCGGTCCAGAAACGAAAAACAAGAAAAGGGTGTTTTCCAGGGTAATTCAATCCGCTGATCACGAATTTTGGGTTAGTTTTCTTACGTGAGCAACTCTAGATACTGAATCGTGACGATTTCGGGCGAATCGGCCGTGGAAATTGGCGAAATCGGTCCAGAAATGAAAAACGAGAAAACGGTTTTTCCAGGGTAATTCAATCCGCTGATCACGAATTTTGGGTTAGTTTTCTTACGTGAGCAACTTTAGATACTGAATCGTGACGATTTATGGTGAATCGGCCGTGGAATTTAGCGAAACCGGTCCAGAAATGAAAAACAAGAAAACGGTGTTTTCCATGGTAATTCATTACGCCGATCACGGCTTTTGGGTCAGTTTTTCTTTTGTGAGCGATTCTAGGTACTGAATCGTGACGATTTTGGGGAATCGGCCGTAGAAATGGCATAGGAGAAATCGGCCTAAAAACGAAAAATAAAAAACCTGAGTTGTCCGGGGTTTAGAAGAATGTGTGACCAACGAATTGTGATTTTGGTCCGACCTTCGGGGCTTATGTAAAAGTCAGAATATTATCTAAAAATGCGTGAGACGCATATAAAAGGAGGAATATGGCCTTGTGTAAGCAGTGAAAGACTTGGCTCGACAACGCTTTTCAAGTCTCTGATGTGGTACACACGGATACAAGTACATAAGGGTCATATTTTTGCGCCGCGTTTGTTTGTTTTTTTGAAGCACGCCCCCCACCGATTCCGGAAACCCGAAGGTACCAAACTCCGGTGGGATTGGGGAATGGACGGCTCACCATCCCGTGGAACCAATACCCTCGGCATGTGAGGGGGGCAGCCTCTAAGCCCCGCTCTGTCCTGGGGGCACCAGTGATCTTAGCCCGATTTCGGTTTCGGTGGCCTGCGGTCGCTATATCCCCGGAGGGCAGCGAATCCGAAAGTTTTCGTTTTCGTTTTCGTTTTGCTGAAAAGCGTAAAACTTTGAAGTTATTTTTTAATTGTTCTCTTCGATTTAATCTAAAATCACGCCATGTGCGAAATTCTGTAAATTCTGTGCAAAAACAGAAAAATTAGAGATTGCAAAACATTGTTGCATGTAGCTTTTTCGTTGTTGTTAACGTACGCACCGCTGTGTACACACCAGCACCAGTGACAAAAAGGAGTTGTCTTACGTTGATTTTCACCTTTTTTACCGGTGTCACCTTCAACTAGTGTGGCAGGATAAACCGTCTGTCCCGTGAGTCATTGCCTTTGCCACAGGAGACCTTGCGTTCCGCAATGCTTCTGCGATACAATTTGTCCTGAACAAACCAGTGTCAGCGAGCTAAAGTCTGATTGTTATTTTAGTAGTTTTAGTGGTCGCTAAATGCCCGAAATCCGCAAATGTGAAAGTTTCATTTGTCTACAATACAAAGAATGGGGGTTTCCTAACCGAAATCATAAATAAACGGCGCAAAAATATGGCTCTTATGTACTTGTATCCGTGTGTACCACATCAGAGACTTGAAAAGCGTTGTCGAGCCAAGTCTTTCACTGCTTACACAAGGCCATATTCCTCCTTTTATATGCGTCTCACGCATTTTTAGATCGAGAAAACAAGGAATGTGAAAACAATGTGATTAGGAATCGATCGAAGGAGGGGAGGGTGACAACCGTGTCAGGCACGATCGAAGGAGGAGGTATGAACATTATAATGGGGGGTGTGGAAGATGATGTGTGGGGAATGGCAGACAAAAGGGAGAGAGGGGGACAGTCGAGCCGGAGACGGCACAGAGGATGGAGAAGACAAATCAACGGGGCGCCTATGCACGTTTCACACGAAAATTCAACAAAAAATCGATGGCCGAAATGATAAGGCAACAATGATGAAAGAGGGAAAACACAAATATAATCGTATGGCGGGAAATGGACAGGAAAAAACAAGAATCGGGGAATCAAAATAGCACAAGGATCGGCCATTAAGACGGATCAATATAGGAATCCCGATACAAAAACGACCGAGGGATGAATCGGAGAAAAGATAAACAAAAGGCGGAAGAGGAGAGGGACGAAAAGACAAATGGGTCAATATTCAGAGAGAGCGGGATCAGAGAGAGCAGGATCAGAGAGAGACGGCACAGATAGAGAGGAATAGAGAGAGAGGATCAGAGAGAGGGCCGAGAGAGAGAGGATCAGAGAGAGAGGATCGAAGGGGGAGGCCGAGACCGGGGAGAGGACAGGAAAGAGAGAGGGAGGGGGAGGGAAGGAGGGAGGCGAGACCGGAGACCGACAGGAAGGGAGCAACCGAGCAGGGAACAATAAAAAAAACAGAGCAAGAAGAAGAGGAGGAGGGAGACAAGGAGAAAAAAAGGAGAATAAAGAGAACAAAACAAAGGAGGAAGGGAAGAGAAACAAGGAAAGGAAAACCAAAGGGCGAAGAGAAGGAAGGGAGGGAAGAACGGCAGGACCGACGAAGGAGAGGGGGGAATAGAGAAAGGGGGGGGGAGAGATAAGGAGGGGAAGGAAGACAAAAGCAAAGGAGAGAGGGAGGAAAACGAGGGAAAGGGACGAAGGGAAAAGAAGGAAAATAAGGGGGGTAGCAGAGGGGAAAAACCAAAAGAAAGAGGCCAGAATAAGAAGAAAGAGCAAAGAGGGAAAAGAAAAGAATAAAAAGGGGACAAGAACAGGAAAAAAAAGAAGGGGAATAAAAGCAAAGGACAGAAGAAGGGAGGATAAAAATGAAATCCCGAAAAAAAGACGAGGGAGAAAGAAAAGAAGAAAAAAAGGGGAGAGAGAGGGAGAAAAAGGAAAAGGGAGAAGAAGTAGAGGGGAAGAGAGAGAGGAAGAAAGAGAGGAAGAAGAGAGGAGAGAGAGAGAGGAAGAGAGAAGGAAGAAGGAGAGAGAGGAAGAGAGAGAGGAGAGGGGGAGGGAGAGAAGAGAAAGAAGGGGGGGGGGGAGAGGGGAAGAAGAAGGAGAGAAAAGGAAAAAAAAAAAAAAGGAAGAGGAGGGGATTGGTCGCATTGAGTTTCTCGACTGTGAGTGTGCATTGCTTGGTAGCATTTTCATCAACCCGGCGACAGGCGATGTCTATCAAGCAGGCGAACAGTTTTTCGACACTCGTTTGGTGAAATTTCTTCAGAATGTTGCGTCTGCGTCGGATGTCGTCGAATACTTTTACAGCAGTTCTCAGACAAAGTCATTCGTGAAAGAGATACGAGATGGTGGTAGGATTTGTTCATTTTTTAATATCAAATTTTTTTAACCCTGCTGCAACCTGAGGATAGGTACTTGATACGCTTATCGAAAAAGTCTGTTGTATTTTGATTGTTACTCAGGCGGCATCATCAAAGAGGAGGACATGCGCACTTACAAAAGCATAATTCGAACTGAGAACGAAACAGTCTACGTTGACTTGGCTGGTGAGCTATTAGACTTTCCGAAACGTTTTGACACTTCGAGAAAATATCGATGATTTTGCAATAAAATGCAATGCTTCCAGGAAATCTACGAGGCTGCGGACCACCTCCACCATCTTCAGCGGCTACTGCGTTATCGTTGGTCAACATTATGATGGGTAATTTTGTTACAAGCTGATTGATGACTGGTGAATTCGAACTTCTGTTGCAGTTTTCTTATGCGCAAATTTTGGAAAAAAATTTAAAAAAATTGGTAGAGACCACTAGGGTTTGATTTCGAAGCGAACGGCGGTTTCAAAACGGTTGCAAGCAATGTTGACTTCTATCACAAACTGATTGAAGCGATGAAGTTCGTTTATGGCGACCGCAGTAGAATGGGCGATCTGCAGTTTGTCAACGGATCGCTGCATGTAAACGGTTGTTGTTGTTAACGGGGTGGGTTGGAGGGGGCACAACAACCCATTAAAATGGTGGCGGCAACCACTGGCTGTACTGCTCCATGAAGTGTGCGGCTGTAATAGTCCCCGCTATTGGCTGATTGGTTGGACGCGCAGTTTTGTCATGCCGATGCAGCCAATCAGTGTGCGTTCGGTTTGAATTGGGGTCGACTGCTGTGTGGATTTTGACGGTCGTCAACGTCAACATTGCTTTTCAGAAGAAACGAACTGATTTATCAGAAATTGTTTTTGCAGATCGCTCAAAACATTACCACGGGCGAGTACGCAACATGGATTCGAAGCATGATCAAGCCTGAAGCGCAGCCGTTCGATTATTATGGCGCTGATTTCGCGGTTCGCCCCGATCATGGGACCACGCATTTCTCGGTGCTGGACGAACTCGGAAATGCAGTGTCCACAACGGGCACCGTGAATCTTCAGTTAGACACACTTTTTTGAATAAAATCCACCAGACGAATTGAGAGATTGGTTGCCTGAGATCGTACCCGAACCCAATCAATCAATCTAGCAGAAAGGCTGAATTAAAAAAAACATTGTGTACGCAAACGTCAGCCAGCACGCACGATTTCAACCAGCCACGTTTCGGTCAGACTCGGCTGCAAGCGCATGTCGCAATCGGCCGGCATCATCTGGAACAACGAAATGGACGACTTCTCATCGCCGAATGCAACGAATTATTTCGGTTTTCCGCCGTCAAAGGAAAACTACATCGAACCTGGCAAACGGCCACAGTCGTCAATGAGCCCGATTGTCATTTTTGACAACAAAACTGGCGACGTAAGTGGACCTGACACTGATGTTGATTCGGTAGAATTCAAGTACAGTAATGTGTCCGCCCGCCCAGGTGAAAAAATGGCAGCGTTTCAAGTTTGCCAAATCGAAGAACATGAAAATTAGTGAAATGAGACAGTTTGATTTGGTGCATCAATCAGCCAATCAGTGCACATTCAAAAAATTTGACTTATAGCTTCAAGAAACGCGCTTGAAAATTTTAGATTTGCTTAGGTTCGCCTGGTTGTCGGTGCGGCCGGTGGATCACGGATAATCTCTTGCTCAGCCTATGTTGCTGTGCGTACGTTGATTCTGGGCGAGAACATCAAACAAGCAATCGATGCCCCACGCTTACGCAATCAACTGGCACCGTTCTAGACGCATTATGAGAATGGATTC
>JASANC010004445.1:0-50197 GCA_030248135.1 Theristus sp. LFF4_11
CTTAATAGTCAAATCACAGTGTTGTCTTGTGTTATGCTGGTGGCAGCGCATGTCCGCTTGTTGAACGCCATGCTCTGCCATGACAACACGCGCAATGTCAGCGAGATTACATATCAGGTGATTAAGTTATCCCACTTACCATGCGTATGTGTGGTTGAAAGGTGTTTACCTTTTTTTTCGCGTCAGTCGACTTCGATTTAATAAAAAAGAGACTTTCAGAACGCACGATTGACAAAGTGCAAGGATTGCAACTATTGCGTGCTCAGCGTAAGTGAACCTCGTCGTGGCGAGCAAGCAACGTTGTATGGCGTTAGTCCCAGTGAGTATCTTTTGGAAAGTTATGGAAAATGCATTTATAGCTTTGTTTCTCAAACGTCTTGCAAAATCCATTTTGCAAAATCGTATTCAGTGATCGACATGACCCCGCTGGTAGATCCGTTGTTCGCGCAGTCGTTCGACGGGTATAAGATTCTGGCCACCTGCGTTCTAGAGGTTTTGTGCACGTTTTGTTATGTTTTGCATTGATTTAGGATCAATTTTGATCACTAGTAAAACTGGTTTACGAAAAAAAACTTATTTTGTCATTTTCCAGAAATTCACTGACCCATTCGTCGGTGACGAGTATGCGTTTCGTTGCTTTTGCAAACGTGACGGATGCAACCGCGCAAAAGGCATTGAATACTTTCTGGCGTTGCAGCGAATCTCGGAATACATTGCTTGAGGCACAATTTGGGTTGTGGTGATACAATGTGTGCACATGGAAGAATTGAATTGTAAAAATATTATAATGTAAACAGACAAAAAAGGGTTTTAATGGAGTTGATAAATTAGGTGACAATTCATATTTATAACCTCATTGGTTACATTCTCATAATAATTCCTACAGTTGTTTGCATAAAAATGGAGCCGCTCGCAATATAACGCAAAAAAGCGTCGCAGTGCAAGAGAGAAAAAATTGTGCACATCTTGTAGGTACAAAACCATGATTTTCGGATCTCAATCAGCGATCACGTCGGTGTTTTTACGATTTTGCAGTTGATTTATTGTTAGATTTAATTAAAGCCATTTATAATTTGATAAAGCAAGCTGAATAAAAAACTAGAACGAAAATGGACAATCATGGTTTCTTACCATCTTCTGAGTGGTAGGACAAGAGACACAGTCATATGCAGTGTAGGTGTGTTGTAGTCTTCGTATTTATCAAATAAATGTATGCTTCAGTGAAAAAACCTCCGGATAATGTATTACATACACTCAGTAGTTACAAAAACAAAAAAGTTGCATAGGACTTTTATAATAGCGTTTGTACGGCTGATGATACACACGCGCAATACACGCGCACACATGCGCGCAGCGTTCCAACACTTTTGGCCGCTACTGTATTTGTAATTGTGATTCGAAAGTTGAAAAGACTTCGAGAGACCATAACGCCATGTGTTACGCCAACACAGTGATTCGAACAACCCAACCATTTATTCCACCTAGCTGACAAGAAGACAACGCTGAGTGGCCAGGTCAGCCCTAATAGATCAGGGGTTTGGCTTCACAGACACAGACACAGACACAGACACAGACACAGACACAGACACAGACACAGACACAGACACAGACACAGACACAGACACAGACACAGACACAGACACAGACACAGACACAGACACAGACACAGTTTTTCTTCATCACCGTTGTTCAGCTTTAGTTTATTTAGAATTTTACGTTGTATTTAAACTGTTTTTAATAATATTTAACCTTTTAATATAGAAAAACTTTTTATATTGCTCCCAATTAGATTTCTTTACTTGTATCCGTGTGCCACATCAGAGACATAAAAACTGTTGCCAAACCACGTTTTTCACGGCTTACACAAATCCTTATTCCACCTTTTATGTGCGTCCTCCGCAATTTTAGATACATAACAGAATGATAAATAAAATGATAACAGATAGAATGAAACTTCTCGAAGATACTCTCCAAAAAGCTGCAGACAAAAATAACACAATTGATGATTTTATTAGTACAGTTCAGCCTTGCATTCTAGTTCACTGGAATTCAAATTCTTTTTAGAAAACAAACAACGTTTTTATATAGCTCGAATACGATTAAATAAGCTGATTATGTGACAGGACTCTATAGCAAAACAATATGACCATAATTACAATAATGTCAAAAACAAATGTTTTTACATTACAATATACGTACAATAGCGTTGTTGATTATCTGATATGGCCACGTGATTACTGATTACGATACAATCTATGATAACGATTCACAATTGAAAGATCTTGGACTTTCAATTTCCTGTTTTAGAATTTTTTGTTTTTGCTTTCCGAAAACTAAATTATATCCAGTTAGCTGAAAGCAGTTTCGTGAATTCCAAGTCTCAACTAATTACAATTACAATGTCCAATTACAACAAAACTACGGAGGAAGAAAATATGCTGCTCGCCATTGGGCAGATGGGTTACGCTGTGACCGGCTTTCCATTGATTATTACTGGAGGAATTCTTTCGGCGGCCATCATAAAATACCAGGTCAGCGTCAAAAGTCCCCGACTGAAGACCGCACACTTTCTTCATGCCACAGACACAGTGTCATTTCATTATCACCAGACATACAGGACAAGTGGTTGGCTCGTGTTGCCACTAGCAGTGTGGTTGTGTGATGTGTATTTGTCTTCGTCTAAAGTCTGAAGTGTAAAGTCTTTGCTCTCAACTCATTACGCTTATCATGCCCATTCGCGAGCGAAGCGGACAGCGGATGCAGGCATAATATGGCCCATTGGTGGTTCGCGCTAAAATTCCAAACATACTGTGCTGCGAATTTTTTCTTCTGCACACAGGTAGATAATCCATATGGTATGTTGTGGGCACGAGAAATTTTTTCGTAGTTTCTACACACGGTGTGTGCGCATAACATCGATTCTGAATAAGCTGTTACTCATTGTTCTAACCCCATTTTTTTCGACTATGTCATAAAATGTGTCGCAGTTTCAGTGATTTAAAGAAAATTCTGACTGTTATGATAAAAACATTACCTAAGCAAAAAATTTCCAATTTTTTTAAATTTCGCATTCATTTTTTCAACGATGCTCCCCAAGGCTCAAATTACGAAAAAAACGCGTATTTGCGATTTCTGCGCATGAAACAAACCGTTATTTGACAAATCAAAAAGTTCTCGGGGGTAACCAACAACGGGGAGTTTGAATTTAACCTTTACTTTAAAAAAATAAAGGAATAGCAGTTAAATAACTAAAATCATGACGATTTAGGGCGAATCGGCCGTTGGAATTGGCGAAATCGGTCCAAAAACAAAAAATGGGAAAATTGTCTAGTCCGTAGGAATTCAATGCGCTGATCACGGATTTCGGGTTAGTTTTCTTACGGAGCAACCCTAGATGCTGAATCGTGACGATTTCAGGTGAATCGGCCGTGGAAATTGGCGAAATCGGTTCTGACTTACTTACTTACTTAGTTCGTCGATCCGCGTAGCGCGGCTCCCGCTGTTCGGGCCTCGACGCCGTTTACCACCGCTCCTGTTTTGTACGTGATCGCCTCGATGTTTGCCGACCATCGGTGCCTGTCGTCCGCACTCGCCTGAATTGTGCGGTACCAGCTGCTGCTGTAGTCGCCTCGCTTCTTAGCCGCCTCCGAACGCGGAAACAGAATGCGCCCCCTCGCATTGGTGTAGAGCGGTTTGGTCTCAGTTTTTGTGATCTCTCGCCACGTCACCTTCGATCGCCCTCGTGCCCGCCGCCAGTCACGCTCCGCGCACGCCATGATCGCCCGCGCGGGAATGCGGCTCGGGCTCATGCGCGCCACATGCCTCAGCCACCGCAGACGTCGCAGCTGAATTAGCTGCGTGATGTCGCCCTGAGTGTTCGCCTTCGGCCCGAATGCGCGACGTTGCACGGTTTTATTTCTGACGCGATCAGACCAGTGAGTGCCGGTGATGGAACGAAGCCACTGGTTGTCTTGCACTTTTATTTTATGTAGTATTGAATTGTTAAGTGACCACAAATCGCAGCCGTAGAGCAGCGACGAGCGAATGCACGCTGAGTACACTCGTGCCCATGTGCGTATTGACACGTCATGCGATCGCCAAAGCCACCGCAAGCTGTGGAACGCCAGGGCAGCCAGCTTGATGCGCCGATGAACGTCATCTGAACAGTCATTGTTCGAGTTTATAACAGCCCCCAGGTAGACCGCCGAGTCGACTCTTGGCAGTTGCACGCCATCGATTGTAACACCTGCCGCTTCCCCGGCGGGCCAGTCTGCGGCCAGCAATTCGCACTTAGCCGGCGCAAAACGCAGACCGACTGCAGGATAATCCGACAGGCTCAGACCGACTGCGGGGACTGCTACGGCATTACCATGGGCTGCAGCGGCACGCAGGGGCCACAGTTGACGACCTTCAGATCACTGGAGTTCGCGGACGACGAAATCGGTCCAGAAACGAAAAACAAGAAAAGTGTGTTTTCCAGGGTAATTCAATGCGCTGATCACGGATTTTGGGTTAGTTTTTTCATGTGAGCAATTCTAGATATTGAATCGGGACGATTTCGGGCGAATCGGCCGTGGAAATTGGTGAAATCGGCTCAGAAAGCAAAAACAAGAAAAGGGTGTTTTCCAGGATAATTCAATGTGCTTATCACGGATTATGGGTTAGTTTTTTCATGTGAGCAACTTTATATACTGAATCGTGACGGTTTCGGGCGAATCGGCAGTTGAAATTGGCGAAATCGGTTCAGAAATGAAAAACAAGAAAACGGTGTTTCCCAGGGTAATTTAATGCCATGATCACTGATTTTGTGTAAGTTTTCTTATGTGAGAAACTCTAGACACTGAATCATGACGATTTCGAGCGAACCGAAATTAACGAAATCGGTACAAAAGCAAAAAAAACGAAAACTGTGTTGTCCAGGGTAATTTACTGCGCCGATCACGTACAGTGCCCACCATAATAAGTGGACGCACGCGTGCACCTTGGTGTGTTGTGTGAACGAATTGTGAATTTGGTTCGACCTTCGGGGCTTTCATTCATTCATTCATTCATTTTATTTCGCAAGAATGCGGGATGCTCCGCTAAAACTGTTAAGACAGCATGAGATACGGAGACCCATAAAACAACGTAAAACATAAAAACACACAAAAAAACAAATCAGTACGTCGCACACAAAAAAGAAAAAAGAAAAAAACGAAAAAAGGAAAAATACACGGACACGAAAAAAGGCAAAGGGAAAAAGAAAGAAAAAATGTACGGATTTCAAAAAAAATAAAAAAAATAAAAAAATAAATAAATAAAAAAAAATAAATAAAAAAACACATTCACATGAGAACCTCTGACACAATTTTGCCATGCTTGTTGTTTGCGATTTTATGTAGAACTTCAGACACAATAGTGCGATCATTAACGGTACGCTTGAAACGTGGTATTGGCAGTGAAACAACGGATTGACTCAAACAGTTGTATGCAGCACCAATCGATAAAAGTGCGCCTGAGACCGCACGTTTACAGGTTCGCCTTGGAATCACAATAGCACGATGGTGGTTTGTACGAGCACTTATACGTTTGTTACTTGAAGACAGAAGGCTCAACTCAAAGCATGAGCCGTCACGAATCAGACATTTGTGCAGATATGACAAGCGATGTGCAAAAACGGACTGAAACAAAGGTACAATACCACAACTGTCACACAAAGTTTCATAGCTTGTATCACGATTGAAATTGCGAGTCAACAGCCGAAGAGCAAAACTCTGAACGCGTTCAAGCTTGACACGATCTTTTTCAAAAATAGGATAACAAGGAACCATGCTCGAAAGCAGTATTGAGCGAAACAACGACATGTACAAGTAACGCATAGCAGAAAGTGGCAAAACCGAGTTGAATGTACGACTGAAAGCACCAACAGCTCGTTTCACACGGGAACTAACAGCAATTGTATTCAAACTGTAATCCAGCGAATCATCGATTACAACACCCAGGTATTTGGTAGACGACACACGTTGAACAGTGGTGTTTGCAACACTGAGATCAACAGTCAAGCGACGCGACGAGTGGGAGCGACCAATGATAATGAATTTTGTTTTATTAGGGTTGATTTTTAGGTGGAGATGATTGATATGGTCCACCACAGCGTTCACGTCATCCTGAATGTGACCCCGACAAGCAGAGTTGGGCAGCGGGTGAATCAGACAGATATCATCAGCATAACACAGAACATTTGTACATTCAGTCAGATTCATTTGTGCAACGGAATCGATGTACGAATTGAACAATATTGGGCCAATAATTGATCCCTGTGGCACACCACTGCCACAGGGGCTGACTGATGAGAGTACTCCGTTACTCCGCACCGCCTGAGTCCGGTCAGTTAGATAGTTTTTGATTAGGTGTAATAGAGAGACCGGAAGGCGGTACCTTTCATGGAGTGTTTTCACCAGGCTGTTGTGAGGTATGACATCGAAAGCTTTCGAAAGGTCAAAAAATACAGCAGCAACAGCGGGTGATTTATCCAATTCGCGCGAAACAATACTATCAAAGCACATCAATGCATCAACAGTTCCTCGATTCTTTTGAAAAGCAAACTGTTTCACAGAGAGTTGTGGTTGGATGAAGCAATTCAGTATGACGTTTAAGTGAGACTCGAAGACTTTTTCACAGAGCGGCAACAGCGAAATAGGACGGTAGTCATTAACGCTAGTAGCTGAAGTTGTTTTTGGAACAGGCACTGTGATGGAATGTTTCCAATCAACTGGAATACACGAAAAAAACGGCAATACAAAAAAACGGTTTTTTACCAACCCTAGTTCAAGATTAGGAACCTACAACGACTTATTGCAAGCAACCTCTGATCAAAAATCAAAAAAATCACTTTTAAGTATGTATACAAATCGGTTTTCAGAGCATATCAGAGGAAAATTTTTCGATTTATTTTATTTTTTTTTAATCACTTTAAAAAATCATTTTTTGTTTAACAACCCTAATCACAAGCAGTACCGTGGGCGAGGGGGGGGGGGTGGGGGGGGTACACCTAGAATTAGGGCTTTGAAAAAAAAATTTATTTTTTTTTTTTTTAAATTTGGATTTTTTTTTTTTCAAACTTAAAAAAATTGAAAATTTTTTTCTTCTACTTTGCTCTGAAAATTCGATTTATGGCATAATTTTTTGAAAGTTCAAACCAAATTTTCTTCCCCACTTCTTTGTGTGCTTAGGTAAATGTCATTATTTGGTCATTTTGACCGACGTACTCCATGTTTTTCGATTTGGATGACTTCTAGAGTCAATTTTTAGCGTTGAAATGACTTAACTGAATTGAAATATCGTTTCAGAAATCGTTTTCTTGCAACTTAGAACATGTTTTTCAGTCGGTAGGCCATGAGATGAACATGATATCTTGTTGATTGGCGTATGTTATAGGTCTACAATGAAGTTGTGCGATATATTGTTAAACAATTTGAGCGGAGATGTTGGTTAATACCACATCACACGACCGTTTTTCAGATACCCGATAACATGGCCACATGTTAAAACTTGCGTGCTGAGCTAAACTAACGTGTTAAACTTGCGTCTGTCAGTTGCCCGCAACGTGATCGCGAAATCATGGTACGTGTTTTCGATACGATGATTTGAAGAGTGGGCTCTCGCCATGTGGCAGATAGCATAGCTGGTTGAACCTGAAAGTAAGTGTCTTGGGGGGGGGGGGCGACCGGGTCGACAGGGGTTGCCGACTTAGCTACAGCAAACAGGAATTTTTGAACACTGTCAAATTTTGGTAATTTTCTAAAGAGGAACCACTAAGAACGGTTCAATATTCAAGTACACGTGAAAAATTGCCCTGTTTTACTGTTGAAAATGCAACTTTCCCTCTATGAAATGGACATAATTTCAATAAAACACGATTTTCGCTCTTATAGTTTTCCGGATCGTTCTGAAAATAGTCTAGATGAACTCAGCTCGACGAGACGCTTCGAACGAACCTAACTTGTAAAAAAAATTAAAATTTTTTTTTTTTAATTTAAAAAAAAATCCGGATTTTTCCCCCTAACCCTAGGTACACCCCCCCCAGAGCACCAGAGACCGTCGGGTGGGAGGGGGGGGGGGGGGCACCGTGCCACCTCCCCCTAAAACCGGGCACCCCCCCAATCGGACCCCCCCCCCCCCCCCCTCGAAAATTTGGCCGACACCCCCCAAAATCAAAATACTTTATTTTGCTCAAAAAAGTGCAGGTTATTACTTCATGCTGCATTCCCGGTCTTGCAAGTGGGCGGAGTTTTGCGCGTTGCGTGTGTGTGTAAGCGCGGAGCGTGAGCTTGAATCATGAGCAATGAGCAATGCCGATGCAGGTGCGCGTGCTTTTAATAAAGAGCTAGGATAAAATTGAACTTGGAAAACGTTTGAAATGCAGTGAAATAAATTCACTTCATTAAACTTCAAGCCAAATCAAACCAGTCAATTGGTTCTGCAGAAAAGCTGCAGACACCGATAAGTGATTCACTAATCAATGTCAGCTTAATGCAACAGCTGTATTATGGGATAGTTGATTTTTGGCTGTGTTCACTCTTGAGCCTTCACTGAAAAGACATGAATTAAACGAGAAAAAACCTATTGTGTTCACTCACTCGTTTGCAGTTCGGTTGCAGCCCAGCACAGCACAGCTCAGCACGTTGTTGATGATCGTATAAAAGACGTTGTCCATTGCTCACAATTTCATCAATCAGAAGGTAATCTTGAATCTAATGCGAAGCAAACAATGAGAACGACGACCACGATTCCATTCACCACACAACAGCAATGCTTCAAGAATAGAATGACTGCAGCCGCTGATGACCTTGCCTGAGAAATGAAACAAGATGATTTCAGAAACTATAAAATTGCCCCGATGAGGGTCAGCGTTGTTCCACAGACTGGTCGGCGTCGGCGTCGGCTCTGGCCGGGCGAGGCCGCAACCCGCAACAGCGAGGCCGCAACAGCCGCCATCAAAAATAAAAATAGAAACAGAACGGCGATTCGACGACGAATCGCGTCAAATTCACTCACAACTACATCGATTGATCATGAGAAACTACGCCTGGCGCTTCTTTTTTAAAACGCACGCGCACGTGGCATCGGCATGCTCATGCTCATGATCCACTAGCGCGCGTGCACACGCTCCGGCCCCAACAAAAACTTGTTCAAAACGCAATTGTTCTGACATCTACCTTCTTGAAAAGGCTTGGCTTAGGTTAGGATTAGGTTAGGAATAGGTTTGGCTTAGGATTAGGCTTTAGGATTAAGATTTGAATCAAGTCCGTTTTAGCAATGTCCGACAACGCGCGTGTTTTACCTGAAGCGGATTTTAGAAAAGAAGGGCAGCCGAAACTACGGTGATGGTTGATAAAAAATCTGGATTGCATATGCAATTCAAAACGCAGCACGCAACCGCCCTTCCTTTCCTTCCCTTTGACATTTCATTTCATCGAAACGAAAAGAAACACAGCACTAGACATTTCCCCAACACCTTGGGTTACTGGCGTGTGCAGCGCTGCACCCGAACCAGTGGATCGGATTTTTGATGAAGATTACATTTACATTTCTTTATTTTTGTAACATCCCGAGAATTTACTTGTAATGTAACATTACTTTTCGTACCCCCCCACACCCCCCATGAAATTTTGTCTGGCGGAGACCCCCCCCCAAAATTTTCCGTACACCCTAAATTTTTTTCGAAAATCATGATTTTTTGTCTATAAAGCATAGTTGTTCTAGGGGGGGGCCTGGGGGGGCCGGCCCCCCCAAAAAATTTTCGAATCTATCTCTATCAAACAGGTTTTTTCGGCTCAGCTATTATCTATCTAAAAAAAATTCTCAGCCAGCTATCTATCTGAAAATTTTTGTCTTCGAAGACATAAAATGAGTCAATATTTGACCAAAATTGACCATTTTTGCTCGTAATTCTTGAAAATTTCGCTAATTTTAGGTAAAATACGCGTTTATACTTGATTTTTAGTGTATTTTTAGCATTATTTTGTTGTTTTTATAGCTTTTTAGCGTTTTAGCTATCTATCTATCAAATTTCAAAATTTTGACCGCCCCCCCAAAGTCATATGGCCGCGACCCCCCTTTTCGTATCTATTATCTGATTTGCTCCAGCGATCTATATCGGCCAGAGTTGTTCTAGGGGGGCTGGGTTTTGATTTTTTTTTGGCGGGGGTTTTATTTTTGTTTCACTGTTGCCCTTTTGTTGGGGGGGGGGGTTTGGTGTTTTGCTTTTGGGGTTTTTTTTTTCCCCCCCTTCGTACGTTTGCTGGGGGGGGGGGGGGGGGGGGGGGGGGGGGGGGGGGGGTCTCTCGCCTCTCTCAAGCGAACTAGCTGCGCCTTTGATGATATTTCCTGCGACGCGAGTTTCGCCTGCCCTGATTCTTTACGCCCGTGAGGTGTCGTGATGAGTGAGCATTTTCCGGTGATTGGTAGGTTGATGTTGACTGCCTCCGCCTCGCTGTTTGATTGCGGCGTCAATGGGCAGGTATCTTCGTGGGACGAAATCTCTTGCTTCTCCTCTCCGCCTGCCTGATGATTCCGCTTTTGTTTTTTTTGTTATTGGAGAGTTGGCGACTGCGAGGCGACACTGAGGTTATGAAGTCGCCAGTAAAACAAAAACCGACCGCTTGTCTTGCTGTTTCGTCGTAGCCGTGTCTGTCGGAGTGCTCGACAGGGTCGTGGAGTTCCGGCTCCGGAGTTTCCGGCGATCGACTTTTTTTTTTTGGCTTTGGTGATTTCCTTCCCTTTCGTCTTGTGTGTGGTGCGTGGTGTGTCTGTGTCGTCCGTGGGCCAACTCGAGGGGGGTAGTGTCCGAGCCGAGGGGTTGGGGGGCCGATATAGCGAGCTGGAGCAAATTTTCTAGATAGATAGATAGCTGGAAAATTTTGGGGGGGCCGCGGGGGGGGGCATGTGACTTTGGGGGGGGGGGGGGCGGTCAAAATTTTGAAATTTGATAGATAGATAGCTAAAACAATAAAAAGCTATAAAAACAGCAAAATAATGCTAAAAATACACTAAAAATCAAGTATAAGCGCGTATTTTACCTAAATGTAGCGAAATTTTCAAGAATTATGGGCAAAAGTAGTCAATTTTGGTGAAAATTTGACTTATTTTATGTTTTCGAAGACAAAAATTTTCAGATAGATAGCTGGCTGAGAAAATTTTTTAGATAGATAATAGCTGAGCCGAAAAAACCTGTTTGATAGAGATAGATTCGAAAATTTTTTGGGGGGGCCGGCCCCCCCCAGGCCCCCCCCTAGAACAACTATGGCCGATATAGATAGCTGGAGCAAATTTCTAGATAGATAGATAGCTGGAAAATTTTGGGGGGGGGGTCGCGGGGCCATGTGACTTTGGGGGGGGGGGGCGGTCAAAATTTTGAAATTTGATAGATAGATAGCTAAAACGCTAAAAAGCTATAAAAACAGCAAAATAATGCTAAAAATACACTAAAAATCAAGTATAAACGCGTATTTTACCTAAAATTAGCGAAATTTTCAAGAATTACGAGCAAAAATGGTCAATTTTGGTCAAATATTGACTCATTTTATGTCTTCGAAGACAAAAATTTTCAGATAGATAGCTGGCTGAGAATTTTTTTTAGATAGATAATAGCTGAGCCGAAAAAACCTGTTTGATAGAGATAGATTCGAAAATTTTTTGGGGGGGCCGGCCCCCCCAGGCCCCCCCCTAGAACAACTATGCTTTATAGACAAAAAATCATGATTTTCGAAAAAAATTTAGGGTGTACGGAAAATTTTGGGGGGGGGGTCTCCGCCAGACAAAATTTCATGGGGGGTGTGGGGGGGTACGAAAAGTAATGTTACATTACAAGTAAATTCTCGGGATGTTACAAAAATAAAGAAATGTAAATGTAATCTTCATCAAAAATCCGATCCACTGGTTCGGGTGCAGCGCTGCACACGCCAGTAACCCAAGGTGTTGGGGAAATGTCTAGTGCTGTGTTTCTTTTCGTTTCGATGAAATGAAATGTCAAAGGGAAGGAAAGGAAGGGCGGTTGCGTGCTGCGTTTTGAATTGCATATGCAATCCAGATTTTTTATCAACCATCACCGTAGTTTCGGCTGCCCTTCTTTTCTAAAATCCGCTTCAGGTAAAACACGCGCGTTGTCGGACATTGCTAAAACGGACTTGATTCAAATCTTAATCCTAAAGCCTAATCCTAAGCCAAACCTATTCCTAACCTAATCCTAACCTAAGCCAAGCCTTTTCAAGAAGGTAGATGTCAGAACAATTGCGTTTTGAACAAGTTTTTGTTGGGGCCGGAGCGTGTGCACGCGCGCTAGTGGATCATGAGCATGAGCATGCCGATGCCACGTGCGCGTGCGTTTTAAAAAAGAAGCGCCAGGCGTAGTTTCTCATGATCAATCGATGTAGTTGTGAGTGAATTTGACGCGATTCGTCGTCGAATCGCCGTTCTGTTTCTATTTTTATTTTTGATGGCGGCTGTTGCGGCCTCGCTGTTGCGGGTTGCGGCCTCGCCCGGCCAGAGCCGACGCCGACGCCGACCAGTCTGTGGAACAACGCTGACCCTCATCGGGGCAATTTTATAGTTTCTGAAATCATCTTGTTTCATTTCTCAGGCAAGGTCATCAGCGGCTGCAGTCATTCTATTCTTGAAGCATTGCTGTTGTGTGGTGAATGGAATCGTGGTCGTCGTTCTCATTGTTTGCTTCGCATTAGATTCAAGATTACCTTCTGATTGATGAAATTGTGAGCAATGGACAACGTCTTTTATACGATCATCAACAACGTGCTGAGCTGTGCTGTGCTGGGCTGCAACCGAACTGCAAACGAGTGAGTGAACACAATAGGTTTTTTCTCGTTTAATTCATGTCTTTTCAGTGAAGGCTCAAGAGTGAACACAGCCAAAAATCAACTATCCCATAATACAGCTGTTGCATTAAGCTGACATTGATTAGTGAATCACTTATCGGTGTCTGCAGCTTTTCTGCAGAACCAATTGACTGGTTTGATTTGGCTTGAAGTTTAATGAAGTGAATTTATTTCACTGCATTTCAAACGTTTTCCAAGTTCAATTTTATCCTAGCTCTTTATTAAAAGCACGCGCACCTGCATCGGCATTGCTCATTGCTCATGATTCAAGCTCACGCTCCGCGCTTACACACACACGCAACGCGCAAAACTCCGCCCACTTGCAAGACCGGGAATGCAGCATGAAGTAATAACCTGCAATTTTTGAGCAAAATAAAGTATTTTGATTTTGGGGGGTGTCGGCCAAATTTTCGAGGGGGGGGGGGTCCGATTGGGGGGGTGCCCGGTTTTAGGGGGAGGTGGCACGGTGCCCCCCCACCCCCCCCTCCCACCCGACGGTCTCTGGTGCTCTGGGGGGTGTACCTAGGGTTAGGGGAAAAAAATCCGGATTTTTTTTTAAATTAAAAAAAAAAATTTTAATTTTTTTTACAAGTTAGGTTCGTTCGAAGCGTCTCGTCGAGCTGAGTTCATCTAGACTATTTTCAGAACGATCCGGGAAACTATAAGAGCGAAAATCGTGTTTTATTGAAATTATGTCCATTTCATAGAGGGAAAGTTGCATTTTCAACAGTAAAACAGGGCAATTTTTCACGTGTACTTGAATATTGAACCGTTCTTAGTGGTTCCTCTTTAGAAAATTACCAAAATTTGACAGTGTTCAAAAATTCCTGTTTGCTGTAGCTAAGTCGGCAACCCCTGTCGACCCGGTCGCCCCCCCCCCCCAAGACACTTACTTTCAGGTTCAACCAGCTATGCTATCTGCCACATGGCGAGAGCCCACTCTTCAAATCATCGTATCGAAAACACGTACCATGATTTCGCGATCACGTTGCGGGCAACTGACAGACGCAAGTTTAACACGTTAGTTTAGCTCAGCACGCAAGTTTTAACATGTGGCCATGTTATCGGGTATCTGAAAAACGGTCGTGTGATGTGGTATTAACCAACATCTCCGCTCAAATTGTTTAACAATATATCGCACAACTTCATTGTAGACCTATAACATACGCCAATCAACAAGATATCATGTTCATCTCATGGCCTACCGACTGAAAAACATGTTCTAAGTTGCAAGAAAACGATTTCTGAAACGATATTTCAATTCAGTTAAGTCATTTCAACGCTAAAAATTGACTCTAGAAGTCATCCAAATCGAAAAACATGGAGTACGTCGGTCAAAATGACCAAATAATGACATTTACCTAAGCACACAAAGAAGTGGGGAAGAAAATTTGGTTTGAACTTTCAAAAAATTATGCCATAAATCGAATTTTCAGAGCAAAGTAGAAGAAAAAATTTTCAATTTTTTTAAGTTTGAAAAAAAAAATCCAAATTTAAAAAAAAAAAAATAAATTTTTTTTTCAAAGCCCCTAATTCTAGGTGTACCCCCCCACCCCCCCTCGCCCACGGTACTGCTTGTGATTAGGGTTGTTAAACAAAAAATGATTTTTTAAAGTGATTAAAAAAATAAAATAAATCGAAAAATTTTCCTCTGATATGCTCTGAAAACCGATTTGTATACATACTTAAAAGTGATTTTTTTGATTTTTGATCAGAGGTTGCTTGCAATAAGTCGTTGTAGGTTCCTAATCTTGAACTAGGGTTGGTAAAAAACCGTTTTTTTGTATTGCCGTTTTTTTCGTGTATTCCAGTTGATTGGAAACATTCCATCACAGTGCCTGTTCCAAAAACAACTTCAGCTACTAGCGTTAATGACTACCGTCCTATTTCGCTGTTGCCGCTCTGTGAAAAAGTCTTCGAGTCTCACTTAAACGTCATACTGAATTGCTTCATCCAACCACAACTCTCTGTGAAACAGTTTGCTTTTCAAAAGAATCGAGGAACTGTTGATGCATTGATGTGCTTTGATAGTATTGTTTCGCGCGAATTGGATAAATCACCCGCTGTTGCTGCTGTATTTTTTGACCTTTCGAAAGCTTTCGATGTCATACCTCACAACAGCCTGGTGAAAACACTCCATGAAAGGTACCGCCTTCCGGTCTCTCTATTACACCTAATCAAAAACTATCTAACTGACCGGACTCAGGCGGTGCGGAGTAACGGAGTACTCTCATCAGTCAGCCCCTGTGGCAGTGGTGTGCCACAGGGATCAATTATTGGCCCAATATTGTTCAATTCGTACATCGATTCCGTTGCACAAATGAATCTGACTGAATGTACAAATGTTCTGTGTTATGCTGATGATATCTGTCTGATTCACCCGCTGCCCAACTCTGCTTGTCGGGGTCACATTCAGGATGACGTGAACGCTGTGGTGGACCATATCAATCATCTCCACCTAAAAATCAACCCTAATAAAACAAAATTCATTATCATTGGTCGCTCCCACTCGTCGCGTCGCTTGACTGTTGATCTCAATGTTGCAAACACCACTGTTCAACGTGTGTCGTCTACCAAATACCTGGGTGTTGTAATCGATGATTCGCTGGATTACAGTTTGAATACAATTGCTGTTAGTTCCCGTGTGAAACGAGCTGTTGGTGCTTTCAGTCGTACATTCAACTCGGTTTTGCCACTTTCTGCTATGCGTTACTTGTACATGTCGTTGTTTCGCTCAATACTGCTTTCGAGCATGGTTCCTTGTTATCCTATTTTTGAAAAAGATCGTGTCAAGCTTGAACGCGTTCAGAGTTTTGCTCTTCGGCTGTTGACTCGCAATTTCAATCGTGATACAAGCTATGAAACTCTGTGTGACAGTTGTGGTATTGTACCTTTGTTTCAGTCCGTTTTTGCACATCGCTTGTCATATCTGCACAAATGTCTGATTCGTGACGGCTCATGCTTTGAGTTGAGCCTTCTGTCTTCAAGTAACAAACGTATAAGTGCTCGTACAAACCACCATCGTGCTATTGTGATTCCAAGGCGAACCTGTAAACGTGCGGTCTCAGGCGCACTTTTATCGATTGGTGCTGCATACAACTGTTTGAGTCAATCCGTTGTTTCACTGCCAATACCACGTTTCAAGCGTACCGTTAATGATCGCACTATTGTGTCTGAAGTTCTACATAAAATCGCAAACAACAAGCATGGCAAAATTGTGTCAGAGGTTCTCATGTGAATGTGTTTTTTTTTATTTATTTTTTTATTATTTATTTATTTTTTTATTTTTTTTATTTTTTTTGAAATCCGTACATTTTTTCTTTCTTTCTTTTTCCCTTTGCCTTTTTTCGTGTCCGTGTATTTTTCCTTTTTCGTTTTTTCTTTTTTCTTTTTTGTGTGCGACGTACTGATTTGTTTTTTGTGTGTTTTTATGTTTTACGTTGTTTTATGGGTCTCCGTATCTCATGCTGTCTTAACAGTTTTAGCGGAGCATCCCGCATTCTTGCGAAATAAAATGAATGAATGAATGATTGCCAGAAAAAAACGGTTTCTTTTCCGTTTTAAAACCGTTTTAAAACCATAAAAAACTGAATGCTTCCCAGCTCCTAAACTTTCCAGAACTTGGCATCTTGAACTCAAAATAGGAAATACATCAAAATTAGTGATTTTGAGCAGCGTAAAATGCTGTTTTCGGGCATACAACCGACCCAATTTGCTATTTTGCCACCCAATGCTACCCAATTTTTTTTGTTTCAAATCAAATCAATTTCGCTTTTATTGGTTTCCAGGGCAGCACGTTCAATAAATTGAAAACCGTTCAATAAATTGGGCAGTGACCGTGTAGGTGTGGGGAGCGGGGAGGGACGGTTGCAAGGAGACCGGATAGCTGACCCCGATTAGGGGGCGAGATTTGCAGAACTGCAAAGTGAAACCGGCAGCGGATTGCGTTCGAAAAATAACATTTCATCATAACAAATGGACAACATCGTCACTCGTCAGTCAGTCTGCATCTGCACTTAGTTTAGCAGTCACCTTGTCTTACATCGTATTTCACTTGACCCTTGCCTTGCCACAAAAGCTTCTGCAAAATGATGCTTCACCAGTTCAGTTCGACACAGTTCACTGCACCGTTTTTCAAAAATAAAATTTTACATTTTATCAATCAAACAAAGAATTGTGATTTTTGACCACGAAGTTTGAAATTTCTTTTAAGGTAAAAAACCGGTTCTTTATTTTTCCAGGAAAAAAAACTGAAAAAAAACGGTTTCAAAACGGAAAAGAAACCGGTTTTTTTTCCTGTGCCAACCCTATCCTGAACCTAATCCTACCTAATCCTTAGCCAAGCCTTTTTGATAAGGTGAAAATGATCAATTTAGTTTTTGCATTTTTTCTTTCCTGTGTTAAAGGGCGGCAGGGGCCACCGCCTAGGGTTGTTAAACAAAAATCTTTTTTTTTTAAATGATTAAAAGAACAAAAATGCCGATTTAAAAAAAATTTGAAAAATTTTCTTCCAATACGCTCGGAAAACCTTAAATTTGGCACAATTTTTTGAAAGTTCAACAAAAATTTTCTTTGATATTACCTCGTAAAACCGTAGCGTCCGAGCTGCTCCGTTTGCAACCGCTACGTTGTCTGGTTGCTGCTTCGTGTCGTGTCGTCGCAACATCATCAGAAGAATTGATCGAATTTCAAGGCGGTATGTTTGTCTTCACTTTAGCCGGCGACAATTAGTGACGTTTTGGGGGTCAAAACTAGGGTTGTTAAAAAAACAAAAATCGTCATTTTTGTGTTTTTCAATTTTTTTAAATTTCAAAAATCAAAATTGTGCTAAATCAATCAGGGAGTTCGAAGAACCACACATGCAAGCGCCTCCGGAATGACTCCCGTATGGCGGAACTTTGGAGATTTTGTTTTGGTGACCTCAATTACCCCTTTTCCAAATTGTCACCATGCCTCTTCTTGTGTTTTCACCTTGTTTTTGGGACGCTCAAAAACTTCATCGCAGATGTTGTCGAATCTAAAATCAGTCGGTAAAACGGTCCAAAATCGACTGCTGACGGTTTTACGAGGTAATATCAAAGAAAATTTTTGTTGAACTTTCGAAAAATTGTGCCAAAATTGAGGTTTTCAGAGCATATTAGAGGAAAATTTTTCAAATTTTTTTTAAATCGGCATTTTTGTTTTTTTAATCACTTTTTTAAATTTTGATTTTTGTTTAACAACCCTACACTGCCGCAGCGGGGTTCGAAGTTCGAACTTTCCACCTTCCACTTACAGAAGGATAGACGAAAGCCCTACACCTGCGCTGCAGACACTACAATTTGCAATTGCTTCGATCTTTATACCCAAAGCCCAAAAAAGTCGCTTCAGCTTTAAACGGTCATCACTCATCATCATCTTCTTCATGCCACTTCACAACAACTTGCGTCGGCAATGGATGAACGTGGAATTTGCCAAATTCATAAGAAGAAGCGAATTTTTATTCGGCTATAAATCATCCGACGTCTTTTTCAAACGATCAATTTCAACACAGCAAGTAATCGACAAGGACTTGAAGTTTTCCGCACATAATTACGGTCCAGTACCCGTCGCAATTGATCGAGCCGAAGGTTGGTTTTTGAACTTGATTATTTTAGATTTGTTTTGTTCAATATTCCGTTTGCGACTGCACTGGAACCAACGTTTGTGTTTGTTTCAGGCGTGTTCGTCTGGGATGTTGAGGGTCGCCGCTACTATGATTACCTGTCTGCGTATTCGGCCGTTAACCAAGTACGTGTGTCCGCTGCAATATCTATTGGCTGTTTTCATGCGTATTCTGCGTGTTGTTGTGCATTTCCTGATGTTCAGGGTCATTCACACCCGAGAATCGTGCGCGCCCTGCAAGAGCAAGCTGCAAAATGTGCGCTCACATCGCGAGCGTTCCACAACCGAATGCTTGGCACATATGCGGATCTGATCACGCATCTGTTCGAGTATGACAAGGTGTTGCCGATGAACTCTGGTGGGTGGTGTGGCGGCGGCGTTGCACTTCCAATTCAAAAGCACACCAATCTAACCAAGCACGCAGTTCGCTGCTTTGGTTGCCACGTTCAATTGCAAGTCAATCAGAGGTAGCGTCCGAGCGACACGCGGCGTTGCAAGTCCCTCGTGAAAAAAACACCGCTCATGTGCGCTGCAGTGCAGCCGACGCAAAAATTGGTGCAATACACCTTTCCGCATTGGCGGTAGGGTTCGGAACTTTTTTAAACTTTGAAAAAATTCTTTTTTTAAGTTTTTTAATCAAAAAACGAATTTCTGCCATCTAAATTGTACTTTTATCTGAAAATGCGTTTGAGACACTTTCCACAGGAAGTATCATTATGCCTTTTGCCCAGAGTTTCGTGTGGACTTTGTTTTTGGCAGATTTTTTTTGACAATTTCTACTTTCTGGTCAAAGATCGACGAGCAAAGTCCAGATACCGACAGAAGCTTCTGCAGTTGGTTTCAAGAGCTCGTTAATGGACTAAAAAGCAGTAAATTACCTTGTTTTTACGTTTCAAATTGGAGGAAACCTGCTTGTCAACTCTTGGGTGTTGCCGATTTGTCGTCTTGAAGAAGCGCGGCGTTGCCCATCAACAACAACGTGAACCGGTGCGTTTTCTGTCTGAAGTATTCAAGAAAGTACCATGGAACACAGAAAAATCATTTGGAACGACTAAGGCGACCTGGGTTTGGATCCACATGCAGCAAAACGGTGAGTATTGACGTCGGAGGACAATTTTCATGGAAGTTTTTTCCAATTTTAAGGACTAAAACTTCTAAACGTGCAATATTCCAACTCAGCGCGTCAGCGCGGTTCGAATGCACCTGTTTTTGTTGACCATCAAATTTTCCTCCAGCAATTTGGCAAAAATTTAATTAATAAAAAATTTAAAAAAAATTTAATCGGGATTTTCACTTTTTTTCGAACCCTTATTGGCGGCATGGAACAAGAGCAACAGCAACGAACGCAGTCTCAGTCGCATGCAGCAGCGTTTTGCATTTGCACCCTCCGCAGGCGTCGAGGCTTGCGAAACGGCCGTGAAGTTGGCACGACGATGGGCGTACGACGTGAAACGAGTGCCGAGCTACGACGCAAAGGTTGTGTTTGCTGAGGGCAACTTCTGGGGTCGTTCGTTGGCGGCCATTTCGGCGAGCACTGACGCCGAGAGCTACGGCGGTTTCGGGCCGTTCATGCCCGGATTCGAGATCATTCCTTACAACGACCTCGCTGCTCTGGAGGTTGGTGTCGCATTTTGTCTGAGATGGTGATCGCTTGTTTCAGTTAAACTGTTCAGTTTTGATTTTGAGCTTGCTTCCCTTTGAACTTTGAACTAGTTGTTCATGCCGCAGCTGATTGATTGCATCTGTTTCCATCAGTCCAATCCATCGACCATCGAATCCGTTCCTCGAATGCAGCTTTACCAACATCGCTTCATTGTGCCATTCAGACGGCGGTGTCGGACGCAAATGCGGCTGCGTTCATGGTTGAACCGATCCAAGGCGAGGCAGGCATCAATGTGCCGGACGACGCATATTTGAAGAGAGTTCGCGAGATCTGCACCAAGCACAATGTGCTGCTGATTTGCGATGAGGTGCAAACGGGACTCGGCAGGACGGGAAGGTGCGTACCCAGAAATGCAACGCTTCAGGGCTTGCGTGTTCCCTGGCAAAACATCTCGCATCCTTTCAGGCGCCTATGTTCGGATCACAGTGATGTGCGGCCTGATTTGGTGGTGTTGGGCAAGGCGTTGTCCGGCGGCTTGTATCCGGTACTTCTGTCTTTTTGTGAGTGATATTTTGGACAACGTATCTATAGAGAGGTTTGCTGCGTTTGCTTCAGGTGTCCGCAGTGTTAGCCGACGATGAAGTGATGCTGACCATCCAGCCGGGACAACACGGCTCCACGTTCGGGGGCAATCCACTCGCGTGTGCCGTCGCCTCTGAAGCACTCAAAGTGTGCGCTGTGTTGTTTTGTATTTTTCCCTGAGAACATATTGCTTGATTGCCCTACGTATAAAACGTTCTTTGCAGGTTCTCGAAGAAGAGCATCTGGCAGAAAATTCAGCCAAAATGGGCGCTTTGCTAAAAGAAAAATTACGCGAGTTACCGCGTGACGTGGTAGTGGACGTGCGTGGCAAGGGTCTTTTCATTGGTATCACGGTCGATAAAAGTCAGTTTTAGTCTTTTTTATTTGTTGTTTCGTCTGATCTTTCAGTTTGTTGGTATTGGAAACGTACAGTCGAACTCTAAATTGTAGGCAATCGGTTGATTGGTTGGTGATCACGTGATGCATGCCGTTTGAGGACAAACTCCGCCTCCACAACAGCAATGCCTACACAGAAAGCATGCATCACGTGATCACCAACCAATCAGCAGTGATAGCCTATGATTTAAAATTTGACCGTGCCTCTCAGGATTCGACGCATGGAAGATGGTGCTAAAATTGAAAGAGAATGGTGTCTTATGCAAGAACACGCACGGCGACAAAATACGTTTTTGTCCTCCGCTGGTTATAACCGAACGGCAGCTTTTGGAGTCGGCCGAAATCATTTGCAGCACTGTCATGCAGATGAAGGCCGATTAAGCAAGATCGTTAAATTGATTGAGTTTGCTGATACCGGTAAAGTAAAACTTTTAAAGGTTTAAAAATAGTTAAGGTTTAAAAATGCAGTTAAGCGAAGCAACGTCGGAACCACCACTTATTGTGTGTGACGTTTTAGCGGCTTGTTGAGCGTATACGAGTCAAGTACAGAAATTTTTTGAGAAAATTTGGGAATCAAAACGAATAAACCGGCGTTCTCCGGAAGCATGAAATGAACAACCGTTTTTACCATGGTTATACTTGCTTCACCGAACACTGGTTGGTTGTCTGTCACTTTTTCAACATGTTATCTATATTACTGGGTTGTGTATTTTTGGGCGCTGGATTTGGTTTTGTTCCATTATTTTGTATGCTTCAGAGTCATATCGTTATTCATTTTTTAATGTTACTCAACAGTTTCGTTAATTGCGATTGATTGTGTTTTATCTCAAGTTTTATTCACTAGTCCTTGTGTTAGAAGCTGGTGGTGTTTTTACCCTGCAGAACTTTGCCTTAATTTATTTTCGTTCCTGATCTCTATTATCCAGTCAATTTTCACGTAATGCATTTTCTCCAGTCGGTTTTTATTTTTTCTCACCATCTAAAAATATAAAAAAATGGCAAATGAAAAATAAGCTTGAGATTTCATGAAATTCATTCAACAAAATAAACCGCCGACTCGAGTTTGTTGGCCGTGCAAACTAGTGGCACGAAAAAAGTTGAAATGGCACAATTTCATTCCAGCACCATTGAAGTTCCGTCTCGAAATGGTGCACAGGATACAAAAAAAATCGGTCATGGTCATACCACACCATTTGACACAAAAGGTGGACTGCACAATAACACAAAAATGGCACGAACGGATCCAGTACGCAGTGATGCAGCTTGAACGAAAAAAATGAAGTTCTAAGTTGGCTAATTGGCGTTGACTAGTTTTTAGGCAAAGTAGCCAAGTAATTTGAACAGACCTCATGTGTGTACTCATTCACCAAATCCGTTTGAGTTCTCCCAGTTTCACATCTGCAACTGAGTCCGTTCAACTAACAACAAGAGACATTAGAAGGAAACAAAATCAAAAATAAATACCCAGTGATTAAGCAGACAGATACGATGAGCAGCGTTTATTTATACCACCTGGTGCCGTAGCGTGTCATCCACCTTGAGTAATCAGATCTGTAGACGGTGCGTGGGTCGTAATAGGGCGCTTTGGAAGTGCTCGGCGCGGCTGTGGTCGACGGCGACGGTGGCGCCGGCACGAGACTGCTGAACGACTTCCAGCCGCTGCCCGGCACGTAGATCGTGTTGCCCGGTCGGTTGCGCAGCGTGCGTCCGTGCTCACTCTGCATGTGCTGGATCATCACGTACAGCCGTGGGCTGATCTGCGACCGATTCGGGTACTCGGCGAGTGCCCTGGTGCGACCGTTGGGGCTCGGCGTCGTCAGCGTCCTGCGGCGTTCGTATTCGTTGCGATCCTTGGACGTCACTCGCGTCGGCGCCGCCGTCTGCTGTTGCGTCTGTTGGCGTGCGCGTTCCTGCTGCAGTTTCTGGCGCAGTCGCTCCACGGCCAGTCGTCGTCGCAGCGCCAGCGCGTATTCGTCCGTTGCTTTCTCGTGTTCCACCTCCGGCGTCACCGTCGGCGGCGCAATGAACGACGGCCGCTCGGAGTCGTACGGCGACGAAGGCGCAGCGACCGGCCGTGACTTCGGCGGGTACTCGGTGCGCGGGCGTGGTGCGCGTCGTTCGGGCCGATGCATCTCGCGACTCTCCGGGCGCACGCCAACGCTCAAGCGGCCGCTCGACGGTTGTGCGGCTTGCGCTGGCTTCTCGTCGGTGCTGTAGCTGGCGGGAGGCTGCCGTTGCTGCTGCTGCGGTTTCGCTTTATCGCTGAGCACTTCGTACGTGACGGGCGGCGCGATTGGTTTCTCGTCGATGGCGCTCGGTTGCGGCACAACGCCGGCGTAAACTTGCGGCGGTGCGATGGTCGGTGAGCGCAGGGCCGTCTGCACGTAGACAACGAGCGGCTTCTCTTCGGTGACGACGCGCGACGTTTGCTGCGGCTGGAAGTTGAAGTGCAGGAACGAACCGGCGTCGTCCGATTGCTGTGAGCGAGATTCAAACGTTGGCTTCGGGAACACAGGCAACGGCGGGGGGCGGTATGCGACAAGGCCCAGCGATTGCGGCGCCACAAACGAGTGACTGCTGTAGCCAGCGCTGTCCTGCTCCTTGCCTGGATGTGGCAACAGGTCCATTGCGCAGCAGTTGTAGTCGTAACCGGTGTACCTGCAGAGCGGTCAATTTTCAGTTTACAGCAACATTTCAACTACATACTATCGAACACCATCTGTCCTTACCGCTGGCAAAAAGTATGGAAATGGCAGGGAAAGTAAAACTCTTGTACCAGCAGCCAGAGCCGTCCGGACATTTGTTTTCGGTCGGCAGACACGAAATCGGTTTGTTGTCGTCTGTGAGAATCGCTTGGCGTCCTCGGGGGCACTGAGGTGCGGTGGGCACGCTCACCCTGCGCACGGGAGTGTCCGGCACGTAGGCGGTCGCCTTCGGGGGTTTCAGGGCGATAATTTGCGCTGAAAAGAAAAACGATCAACGTTTTCCGAAATTCCGATGAAACGTTTTGCAGAAGATGAGTTAGGCGAAAAAAACAGCGGAAACAAGTGCCACCTTGAATTTTCGGTTGTTGCACTTTGTGTGCTGTTGGTTGCACGGTGTACGTGACGAGGTCGCTGTCGACCGGCTGCTCCATAGGACAACAGAGATAGTTGAATCCGTTGAAGATGCACGCGTGCTCGTGGGGACACGACGACCGCGACGGGACACAGGACACCAGCTGGCCCTGCGAGTTCCTGGCCGGCTGCTGTCGGTCGCCCGGGCACTTCAGCATTTGGTCAAAATCGGACAGACCGGACGAATCGGCATCGAAAAAAACAGTGACCGTTTTTTTCTGTCCGGCTCTTGTTTTTGTGCAAAGTTTTAAAAAAACTAGGTCTGTCTGCGAGCTGGCTGACGAAAAATGATTTCCAACAGTAATGAATCCAGTGTTAGCCTTTGTTAATTTTTTGTGCTGCTGGCTTGGCAAGTCATCAGAACATTGTTTTTTCATAACAACACAATAATAAAGAGCATTATTTCTTCAATTTCTGAATGTATGGGGAAATTGAAACGGTCAGCCTTTTGGCACTCACAGGGAGCGGCGGCAGTCAACGCGGCGCTTATCATGTGCCATAGTATGGTCGTTCGTATTCTCGTCATTGCACTGCGACGCAGAACGGACGCAACACAACAGCAACACCTCTGATACGCTTGATTTGACAACCCGCTGGTCTCGAGTTACTGAGCGATTTGGTGAGATTTGCAAAATGAAACTGAATCGGTCTGTTATGCGTGGTCGCCGAAGGAACTGGGGATTCTGTTGGAAACTTTGTACTTATTTATGTGAAACAATGCCCGCCGAACACAAACGAACTAGGTCAGTTTGATCGTCAGTCGTGGACTGCGCAGATGATTGTGTTTTCGTAATTTGATGATATTGGTTGTCGTTTTTGTTCTGTCACAGAGAAAACAGTATTCAGCGCAGACAAAAGTACACAAACACAACATAATACAGAAAATTATGTTGTTCTGTTATTATTACAGGTACTGATTAACAAATCATTACTGTATAATAAACGTCTCAGCGAGGAGAGAGAGAGACAATTGGGCCAGGATAATTGATGTCACAGAAAACGAACTTATATGAAACGCAGCATATCAACAAAACAACGTTTTATTTTGCAAAAATTTTAAAGGATGGGGTGCTTCAATAGACTGCATTGGTTCGATTGTTGTATTCGGTGACGGTTATAAGAGACCCCATGGCCGTTTAGTGCAATCATCGCAGCAATCTGCGCAGTCTGCATGTTCATCATCGTGTCAAACTCTCGCCGCGAGCCGCGGGCGAAAATAAAAACGCAACGATTTTCTCTTCAGGCACGGATTTTGGGTAGTGTCAGCGATTTTAGTAGGTCATTTTTATTGATATCGCACGGCCAGTCGAATTGTGAATTTAACGACGCAAATTGACGCCCGTGCTGTTGTTTTTGTTGCCTGTTGCTGATTGCGTTGAAGGACGAATCACCTTTTGCGGTGTCGCGTGTCACTTGCATGCACATTTGTTTGTGTCACGTGTTGTTTGCTGCGCTTGAACTTTTTTGTTCTGCAAATCGTTTTTTTTCTAATTTTCAAACTAAAGCGATATTTAATGAAATGAGTCAATTATCCATACACACGTTTGTCGCTGCAAAACGAAACTGTAAACTATCGTTTTATTTTAGCACACCAAAATATAATTGTTTTTTTTAGCGCACACATGTGGTTTCTGTGTTTTATGTAAGCGTGAAAAAGTCGAAAGTGATGTATCTTCTCCTTAACTACTGGCAGTTTTACACGTTTCAGAATCATGTGATCGTTAAATAGAGATAAATAAAACTGAGAAAAAATAGTGCATAAATGAGCAAATGATAGCACCAACAATCGCGATATACAGAATAAACAGTTTGAAAACTGCGAAACAAAATTGATGGTTTTGCAAATTTGACGGACGGAGAAAACGCATAATGTGACACATTTGGATGAATATGAATATGAACGTCAACTCAATATGAATCGGGTCACCGTTTTTTAAATATGAAATGGAATGATCTCGCTAATAAATTATAAATTGAAGCGCATAAGCGGTAAAACTAGCAAAGGTGACAACAGCACAACAAACGTATTTCTTCGACTTGACAGTGCTCTGCTGCAAGGTTGACCGAAATAGCATTCGGGCGGTCTTTGCATTCCGACATCAGTTGGACAACAATCCAGTCCACAACAGGAATCAAATCGTTTGCGACATTGGAATACGAACTCGGTTATTATAGCATTGTCTGATTCGTAATATAGTCCTTTCTGTTGGTCAGGATTCAGGTGGTAGACGCATTTGAAACGCGATACGATTAGCGCTTCCGACGACTGCAAAATTATATACCGTATTACTCCAATTAAACCCCCCCCCCAACCATTAATCCCCCCCCCCACCAATAAACCCCCACCTCCCGACCAGTTTCCGAATAATCCCCCCCACAAATAATCCCCCATGGGGGTTAATTGGAAACCTGTTTGAAACAGATACCCAGCGAATTCAGTGGCTGAATGCAGTGACATTGGTGAAATTGTGCTAACAAAGGCCCCAAAGGGGTGAGTTAATGGTAATTTCATTACAAAAGGCTGTTACAAAAGGAAATCTCTGTGAAAAGTAGAAGTTTCTGCGACTTTCTTGCCTGCCATGCAAGGTATTTTTGCCATTTTTCAACAAACCCCCACCCCTAGAATTTTTTGTAAATAACCCCCCCCCACCAATAAACCCCCACCCCCCTAAAAGTCGCTGACGTATTAATCCCCCATGGGGTTTATTGGGGGTAATACGGTATTCCTATTTTAATCCAGGATCCAAAAACGAAACATTCGCCATGCAAAATGTAGTTCGTAAGTGGGGTCGCTCAGTGCTTTGGTTGCTTCAATAATGAGACGTTGCTACGAATTTGCTACTAAAGCTTAGGGTTGTTAAACAAAAATCGATTTAAAAAGGTGAGTAAAAAAACAAAAATGCCAATTTAAAATAATTTAAAATTTTAAAATTAAAAAAAAATCGAAAATTTTTCCTTTAATATGCCGTGAAAACCTCAATTTTGGCACAATTTTTTGAAAGCTCAACAAAAACTTTCTTTGATATTACTTCGTAAAACCGTCGGCAGTCGATTTTGGACCCTTTTACCGACTGATTTTAGGTTTCGACATCATCAGCGATGAAGTTTTTGAGCGTCCCAAAGCTTGGCTTACCATTTCCGATACATAAGGTGATGATTCGCCTCGCAATCTGAATTCTGAGCGTCCGAGCTGCTCCGTTTGCAAGCGCTACGTTGTCTGCTGGTTGCTGTTTCGTGTCCTGTCGTCGCGACATCATCAGAATTGATCGAATTTCAAGCCGGTATGTGTGTTTTCACTTGTGCTGGGGACAATTAATAAGTGACGTTTTGGGGGTCAAAACACAAGAAGAGGCATGCTAACGGTTTGGAAAAGGGATAAATGAGGTCATCCAAACAAAATCTGGTAAGTTCCGCCATACGGGAGTCATTCGGGAAACGGTTGCACATCAAATGTGGTTCTTCGAACTCCCTGTTTGATTTAGCGCAACTTAAAGTTTTTAAAATTTAAATTTTTTTTTAAAAATGACGATTTTTGTTTATTTAACAACCCTACTAATAAAGCTCACACCGAAGCGAGCACATGAGCTGAGCGTGTGGTCATAGCAGTAACTCTGGGATCAAAATTGGAAGTTGTTTTCTCAGTGACGAAAATTCAACTCCTGATGCTATCAAAGACTGACCACATTATAAAAGCGATTGCCGAGCCAGTAGTATCGGCGATATTTATTGAGCCACACTTTCGAGTTGAACTGTTTGACCTTCCACAGACTGTGACCGCCAGTGTAACGTTCTTTGAGCAACTGCACGATTTCTGCCTCCTTTGCGGGAACCGTCGGCGTGTCAGAGCCGGCGATCGAATTGCTTCTCCTGAGGAAAAAATACAGATACATTTGTTTAATTGGAAACAAATTTTGAAACCGAATTTGACTCACTGATTGTTGCCATTTGAATTCCACTGGCCGAAACAGAGCTGCAAATTCGTCAGCAGCCAGCAAATGGACAAACGCGATTTGTCTGAAAACCAAAAATCAAATTTAACGTCACACACAAAAATAATTCACATGTTGATGCAACGTTCGTGCACTTATTGATCCACGTGAACAAATCCGTGCAGTTTATTTTTTCTTGTATCTGTGCATCCTCTGAATCAACGCATCTGCATTGTTTTCAGAACTGAAGTCATTTTCTTAATTTGCTTAACAAAAATTTTAAGGTTTGCGCATGTGAATCGATAAGTGCACGAACATGTGCATCACAAGTGAATTATTTTTTGTTTTTTAAAAAAATTATTAGAAAAGAAAATTTTCAAACCGATGCACGCAGGAACTGTAGCGTATGGAAATTCAACGCAACCGATGTGAAACGACAGAAAAAGTGCACCACTAAAAGAGTAAAAACGGCAATGGGGCAGTGCGAAAATCAATATTGTCATGTAGCACTGCCAATGCAAAGCAGACAACGCGAAGCGTGAAGGCTGCACCTGTGTGTGCGTTTGCACAACACACCTGGCCTATGCAATGTGCATGTCCGCCAAAACAACCACGCTCTTGTCACATAAATCCAGTCGCACCACTCCGTTCGTCGAGAATATGAATATATTTTGCAATTCTCCTTAATTTGAATCAATGATTTCTTGCGAATTGAGCTGAAAAGCTGTCGACGATATTTATTAAACTATAGGTGAAATGACAGGAAACAGTTTTATATTGCGTTTCCAAATAAAACTCACGTCGAAATCATTATGAAATTTCCATTTGAAAAGTGCAACCTTGACAATACGTTCAAATAACTAATTGTGGCTAAAAGGCTAAAACCGCATTGAAATAAATGCACTGGATTATTTTTAAGCAAATCATAATTCAAGCCTTTTTGAGATACCCACAAACAATTTATTCTTGCTTTTGAAATACGATTGTTTCCACTAAGTCAAACGAATACAAAATGTAAATTAGACACGAGAGATCGCTCAACTCGAATCACTATGAATTTTTTGTTACTTGTGTAACTCCAGTTTAACATCAACATCAAACCTAAAAAATCTGTTAAAATAATGTTACAGTGATATTCTTTCATAACAAAATACGTAAAAATGTAATTGTGCTCAGCGCAGCTAATTTTATATCACACGACACAAATAAACTCTAACAAATCAAAGTTAAAAAAATCAGGCACCTTAACTCAACATCATCAAAAATTAATCAGCAATAAATTGTGAAGAGACTATTCAGTTCACATTTGAGTTGTTTGCAACCAAAACCACTGGACTGGACAAAATATGAACGGTTATGTGACTAGCCTGAAATAAAAAATAAGGAAGAAATAACTACTTGTGAGAAGGAAAAAAACATGGTATAAAATGAAGCTGTGTGTGAAGTTGCGTATGACCAACCAAAATTGAAAAGTGTGTTTGGGGTACTGCGCACTACTTCAGTCATCAACAGCAAAAAGGTCGAGAGAGGATTAAAAAATAAATTATATTTGTAGTATCTCAAATTGTGGAACACCAAATTCACAAAAGTATTATGGTACGAGGATCGATCGAATAATGAGCAAAAAGTCGATCAAAAAAATCAACAATTATATCGTAGTTTATGCCATGCACAATATAAAAGTTTGTTGCAAATAATCTGGCAGAACACTGTTTGCGGTCATATGGCGCATTAGAATACTGCAATGTCAAAAGCGCAATCAAACACCCCAATGGTTGACAATAACATCAAAATTTCTAGCGATCTCCGTTGACTACAAATCAAGCCATAAGGCGAATTCAAAAGCCTAGTTTTCGAAACAGTTTTTCACCACACAAGAAAACTCCACCGCACAACATCAAGTTCAATACGAGACAGTGACGTGCAATCTAACAAAACAACCAGACTAATCAAATACTGGTACCTGAATCAAACCATCAATAACATTCAAGCCAAAAAACACAAAACATGAAGCAGTCGCCTAACAAAAAAGGGAAATGGATGCGACAACTGTGTAATCGGATGTAATGTAATCGACAACTGTGTAATGTAATCGGATACATAAAAAATTTGAAGGGCTCAATACTGTAAACTACAAACAGCAGCATCGAAACAGCACAGACACGAAACAGCGAGCGAACTACCAATAACTGAACGAACGGATAAACTGTGGAAGCTGAACGTTACATGACGAACAAACACCCAGCCAAAAATTCATCGAGATATCTAAGAATATAACTACCTACCTACTAATTCAAATCGAATGCTGCAAAAAAACCACAGATCAAACGAAATATACCCACAAAAGTGGTTGTGTATCCTATAAAGTGCGACAATGGAAACAGTGACTGATCATGCGAGAACGACGCCCTCTCCCTCCGAGTCGTCCTCTTCCGAGTCTGATTGTCCCGGTGTTGTTGGTCGGCTGCTTGTTGGAGTGGCTGGCAGTGACAACGGACGTGGCATGCGAGCCAGCGTCTGCGAAATGCAACAACTCATCAGAAACAATTTGCAAGTTCAGAAACTTTTGAAATGCAAATTGCGTTTTGGAAAAATAGATTCATGAGTTGTGTTGTACTGAACTTGTGATTACCTTGTATATCTACTCACAACTCAGTTTAGTTTAGAACACCACAGCGCAGCCGCAGTGACAACATTCAAAACTGGGGTGCGAATACGATCTGTTTTTTACCTCGGCCGCGATCTGCGCCACACGATCCGGATAGATCTTCTCCAGCGCTTGTCGCCGCGCCTCCCGGTAGAACTAAAATTAAAAGAATAGGGGACAACATGTTTTGTATTGAAGGTCTGCATGAAATCAGCAGTAAGCATCTCTTTTGTCGAGCTGATGAAACAAATAAAAACCGTGCAGCTGTGTGGCGCACCACAGACAACGTCTTCCAGTCGAGCAGGTCGCTTAGACGTTCCGTTCGGTTTCTCGTCACGATGCGCTGTCGACGGGTTAGACAGCTAAAAATTGCAATTACAATCATGACCACAGAGCAACTTGCGGCTCTGAAACTTTGGCGGAATTCAACTGAAATTTAAGAAAAACAACACCTTCAATCAAACCAACCTAAAATCGTAGAGCGTTTGAGCGAGTGCTTTGTTCGTCTCTTCGGGCGATTTGAAACGCCGGTCGATGACGTAGATGCCGTAGGCGGATGGATCCTGCACGTGCTCCTCCATGAAACAGCCAAAGCCAGACAGGTTGGTCGACACCGATGGTATGCCCATCACCGTGCACTCCGCTGTCACATCAATCAGCAAAACCATCATCATTGATCGTCAGCAGACATTGATTGAACGAAATACATTTCTGTGCAGCTTTAATCTATCAAACTAACCGGGCGTGTATCCCCACGGCTCGTAGTACGATGGGAAGACGCCGAGGTGGCAGCCACGCACGAAATCCTCATAATCGAGGCCAATCAGCGGACTGACGGACGACAGAAACTCTGGGTGGAAGATCACCTGAAATGGAGCGAATGACACATGTAGATTAAAAGCTTGAATTCATCCACAATCACATCATGCAGAGGAGCATTATTAAGAGGATATTGCTGCACACCTTGACACGATCTTCCGGTCTGTTCAGTAGATTGCATCGTCGGAGCTCCGAGAGCACTGCGTCATGCTCGTCGTCAATCATGTTGTGCGTACACACCGGCGGCAATGCCTCGCGCTACAAATCATGGCCATTGTGATCGCTGCTGGTTATTCGCATTTTACGCTTTTCAAAAAGCCGGCTAATGTGTACTCACAGAATCAAATGTTTGTACGGAAAGAAAGCGCTTTTGCCGTCATCAAAACTATTCAACCTAATTAATACCTTGCTTGCGAGAATGCAGCGTTTCAGTTGGACACGTTCTGGTGTGTACAATAAGCCGTCGAGTGATGGGATTTTGCCGCTGGAAAACCACCATTTCGTTTGTAACGTTTTTACTATAACATCTTGAAACCTATTAACTAAACCTCAAATGCTTATATTGCCCAACTAACCGCAAGCACGACTCGTAAAGGCGGCTCCCGATACTGTCCTTTAGCTTAGTCACAGTGTCCTTGAGATGTTTAGCCACCGCTTGGCCACGCAGCGATTCAGCGTTGAACGAATTGGCTTTGGCAGGATAGATGATGAACGCAATTAGCGTAACGCCTTGCACCTTTGGATCGGTCGATGACTAAATAATAGAAAAAAAACTGCTGTTAATAAGAAAAACACACTGGGTCTTAGTGTGAATACACTTCTCAACTTGACCACATCAATCAATATTGTTTCCACACAAAACACCTTTCTTGTTCAAGCTTGTAAATTTACTGGCAAAATAAAAAAAATCATTAACTGGAACAGGAGATCAAACAGGCCAGTTCAAATGACCAAAAAAATGGAACAATCTAACAACCAATAAGTTGTCCCACTATAAAGTATCACACAAATCAATCATGAGATTACATCACAACAACGTAGTCTCCTTTTCTGCCACCGACGAATGGAGCGCACCGTTTTGCTGTTCAAAACTAACACATCGCGAAGTACCGTTCCTTTGGACATTAGTATAATCAAAACTTTTCTTTTGTTCTGCTGCATTTGCACTGGCGCTTCGGTCTCGATATGTTCCAGTTGGCGAGACAGTGAGACACTGTGTCACAGCTGTGTCATCGCTTGTTGTCCTTGAACTCCGCGCGCATCCCAACGATGTCGTCGGTATGTTCAACAAGCTGCAAATCAAATTGGCGAGCAGCATATTGACAACAATACAAACAGCAAAACCACATTAACAGGAATGCTAAAGTGCTAAAGAATGCTAAACAGCAACTGTTGTTCATAGTTATTCGTGTTATTTGTCACTGACCTGCTTGTCGGCTTTCTCAGTTCGTTCATTTCGTTCAACAAAGCCAACTCATCGCCAATACTTGACCGATGACTTCTAGACGGTGAAGGCATCGCGAAGCGCATTGACGGTGCTGCGGTGCTGGTGTTTACCATGATGTGTCTGTTTGCACCGGCAGCCTGTTCTCGCAAATGACGGTTCAAATACGCGTAGAACAGCCAGTTGAACGCCGCTTGAGCGTACGGCAGGCAGTGCAAACCGTAAATTGCAATCAACCAGTAGCCACTTCTGTCCTCGTACGACAGCGGTACTACAATTGGTTGACGAGCATCATGCTCATGTGTTCAAATACAAATATAAATTGAAAAAGCCATTTGCAACTAACTGAAAAACGTGTTAATCATGCGGACGACGTAATATGGTGTCCAAATGACGGAATAAAAGCCAACGACCATGGCTGAAGACTGGGCAACCCGACGTACAGAAATGACCGATTGTAGCCCAATGCTGCTTGATCGTGTGTGTTGCCAGATGCGGTGCACAATCAACGTGTACAATACGACGATCAGTGTCATCGGGATCAGATAACAGCAGACCACTTGCAGCACATCATAGATGGCGTAAAAATCGTCAGAAAAATGAACATTGCATTTGACGTAAATTGTTCCATTGGCAGTCGGCACACCAGTTGCTTGTGAAAACCAAATCACCGGAATTCCAAACACCAAAAATACGCCAGCACTAATCGATAGTAGTGCAACAACACCACAGCGTTCCCTCCAGCGGTACCAGTTGAGTTGGCAAATTGCAATGTATCGGTCAAAGCTCAACGCCGTCAGTATGAACGGCGACAGCGATTTATTTAAAGACTCAATTAAATAAAACAGCTTGCACACGAATGTACCAAACACCCAGTCAAAATAGATGTTGACGATGAATAACGGCACGATGACCATCAGTAACAAATCGATAGCGCTCAATACGCACAGATAGCAGCAAGTTGATGTTACTTGTGGTCGGTGACTAGTTGAAGAGCGCCGTGAAGGTGTGCGCTGCACGTGTCTGTGCTGCAAGTGTGACTCCTCGGCTAGCAGAGTGATACGTGCGCCCCCAGCAGCGCTGGTGCCATTGCTCTGATTCGTCACTCGACGCGCGCCAAACAGAGTCACTGTTGAAGACGCACATTCATGCGATGATTTGTTGCTAAAAAACCGAGAAAACTGCAGTTGGCGAACAAGAAGGTTGATCATCCAGATGTTTCCGGCAATACCGATGACTGCCAATGTCGACCAAATTCCAGTGAGCACTGTTTGGACGGTCTTGATGAGATCCACGTTTGTTGTGTTCGGCATTGCAGAAGTCAGTTGAATAAAATCGAAATTATTAGCATTGAATTGAGCATACTGACGGTGTCAGGTGCAGAAAACACGAAATTTTAATTCATTCATTTCAGGCAGTTTTTTGATAACTTGATCTCATCTTGTCGTTTACCTACCAATACATAAAAAAATTTTATCCAGCTGACCACACCAAAATAATTGCTGCGCTATGCTTGACCCATTTTGGACGCGGCAGAGCGTTGGCATTATATTATTCATTCGATTAAAATACATGTCGCTGCAATGTATTTGGATTGTATGTCTGTTCCAAGTGTGATAGCACGCAAAAAGCAAGCTTATGGAGATGTAAAACTGCTAAAGCTAGTTTCACGTATAAACTGCGCTGAAGCCAACATTCGCACAAACACCGTTTCCTACATGTGCATTCTTCACGCAAATTACTGACCATCGAAAGGCACAGCAGATCTGAACGTTCGAACGTATGCAGTAAAACCAATTCGCACTATCAACTACAAACTGAATAGAAACAACAGTCAACAAATTTCTAAATGAGTCAATGAACACACAAACTTATGAGATTGGGTGTTTAAAAACAACCGGCATTCGCTCGACACTTAATCCAAATAATTTTCTCTATCAAAATTATGCAATGTAAGTTTTTGTCCAGAACTATTTGAGACAGATAAGACCTTGGTAGAAAAGCCGGAACGCTGTAAACAAAACTAATGTCAGATCCATACATAGCTCCTAACAATATGAATAGACAACCAAGCAAGTAAGATACATGCGAACCAGACATCCAACCTAATTTGTTCAAGTGCATCCAACTTTGCTGTTGTTTTGGTGAAAACAAGTTGGAATAGTAAAAACAACACCTGCCGCAGCACTCAAATGTTCAGAGCCAAAATTGATTTCTGAGGCGTGCAAAATCTGGTAAACACCGTAAAATCGATTTAGTGTGGGAAAATGAAACCCATTAGTAAACAAGGACATGGCAGCGTTAGCTCTGTCACCGGAAAGAATAGCCGTAACTGACAAAAATAATGACATTTGGTGTCGACTGAATAGTAGGAGCAGAAGGGCTCAGTTTGGCATTTGGGTGGCTGGTGTCCCTGCGAAAATCATGTGACGGTAGTTTACCACCCAAGTGGAATTTCCTTCAACACAAACAAGAAAATTTATTGTCACATTTGAACTTTTTGAATATGATCAGTGAACAATGAATTTGTTAAAATTGGTAAACTATCATCTTTTTTTTTAATTGAGCTGCTACCAAAAAATGAAAGCAAAGGAACCAAAAACAGCAATGTTCTCGTTTATTAATGAGATGCCGACAGCAATAGACAACAAAATCACACAATAAGGACGATTGTTTTTATGAAAAGCAGAGAACACGGTGGGCTCAATACTTCAAAAAAAACTATAGCGCACCGATGATTGATCCTTATGATTACTAAAAAACTATAATCAGCGGGCCCTCGTCGCATTGGACAAATCGAACAGCCCGCGGTTTTCTCTTTCTGCTAAACAACTGCAAAAATCCGGTTAGAAATTAGATCAGAGGCACACTTACATCTTGTTAATATTTCAGGGAACAGCGTGTTCTAGCTATAAAACAAAGCACAACAACCGGCTACTGCTTGGCTGAACCAGAACGCAGGCAGTTTTCTCGGGATTTCATAGCACTGTAACTGTTGAACTGTGCGCCGGAGAGAAACATAATCAGCTGTGAAATATGAGGCGAGCACTGAGCAGCAAGTAATTGCAACGAGTGGGCAAGAATACTTAGAAAAACAAAAAAGCAGCACCCTGATGGAAACTGATCCCAGAAAGGCGCGTCTCGACTTCAACGGCATCGTTATTCACTGAACACAAGCCGTAGCGATCTCGTCGCGTTGATACAAGAGCCGTCATTACACCAAAAAAGTGTGAGCTATCTGTTGGATCCGCATCTTGAAATCAAAAGCGCTACCAAGCAAACCCAGATCAGCAAGCCACAAAAAATTCTTCAAAAGTAATTGTTGTTGGATCGCAAAGTGAAATGCGCCCGATTCCAATTGAAATTTTTTTGGAAGGGCGAACTGCGAACGCCATCTTTGTTAAACAAAGCATGGCAGCACACAAACATACACAACTGAACACCATTTTTGCACAACAGTTATTATTCGACAATGTCCACGACGGATAATGGAATTTGAAATGAGATATTTTTTTCAATGTGAAAACGTTTTAGTATCAAAAAGAAGTAAAAAAGCATACTGGAAGTTTGAATTCAGTGCAAAGACGGGTGTACACTTGTTATGTAATGTTTGAGATACTGAGGCTATGACACTACTGCAGTGCAAAAAGGTGGTGCCTCGCACTAGTATTATCATCATGAACATAAAAATAAAAGCACCGTTGGGCCTAATTTACGTTGGCTGATACAGTGGTGCCGGTTGCGATGCGATGCATATCCGTGCATAACATCGTTAGTTGTGTGTATTAGATTACAATGTCTATAAGACGCCAGCAATCTGCACCCGCAACCATAATAGAAAGACAAGCATCAGAAGCATGCCACGGAAAAAAATTATGGCTGTGAGTTCCGACTGGAATACAAAACTATTTTGTGCACAACGGTGCTTTTGTGCCGCTTCAATCGAAATGTGCGTGCCAGAAGCGCACGCCTGACCGACACATTCGCTGCTGTCATGCACACCCACAACAGCTGCAAATATCAAATTTTTTTAATCTGATCTAATTGCTTCTTAATGAAGTCCAAGCGCACAATCGCACAACGCGCATTGTTGCGTTCTCCGCCAACACGTTGGATAGATATTGAATTATGAAATTCAAAGCGACCGGCTTGTTTTTCCGAGATTGTTCTTGCAGCCCCGATGCACAGCAGAATTCTCATTTCAAATTACCGTTGTCCAATAAGAGCACAAGTGTCGGCCGCTGCATGATTCCTGTGGCACACGCAACAAAACGGACCGAACTCAAGCCAAGCACTGCCAGTGCGTGTGAACAAGCAGCAGCTCTTTCTGATTATTATTATTATGTTCGGCGGAGTGCTTGTTTGGCCTTCACTTTTGCAAAAGAGAAACCAAACGAACAAAAGCATTGAAAAAACGTACACATCCTTTTTCGTTCTTGTCCGCCCGCAGGTTCTAGCCATGTTTTTTGCGCCAAAGAACACCAGATAAATCAAGCATTTAATTGCGACGGTAGCTAAGCCATTTTTAGTGTTGCTGAGAGTCGTTGTTGCTAAGCCGGTCAACGACAGCGGCGAGGCAACATGAAGATTCATCAAAAGTGTGGTCACCAGAATATATTCAAAACAAAAACAAAACAAATAGCAAAACAAATAAGACGACAGTTAAAAATGCACGGCGATTAGCGATTTAGCATCATGTTATCATTTATTGGCGCCAGTAGTAATAATACAAACTCAACAATGATATCAAAAACATAAAGAACTGTTAAAAAATGATGCATTCGTCCTGTGCTGTGTCCCGAATGTTAGCCTCCCGGCAACTCGGTTTCAACACAACACAGATAGCATCAGCATGCATTTTCAATAATCAGAAGAAACGACAAGAATAGAGCAACGTAAAATTTGGCGCAAGCGGTTCATATAATCCAGAAAATAAAAAGGCTTTTTAGATCAGCGACATCTATCGAGGAACGACGTCAAAACAACCACGTTAGCCAGAAAATGTTTTGTTGGTATAATTTTGTCTCTATGGCTGCAACCTGCTAGTATGCGCATTAATAACAAAACAACCCAACCTTCAAATAGTGGTTGACTCGTGCGAGCGACTCAATGAACAGATCGCCGCCTTTGTTGCGGAATTCGTAGCGACCAGCCGTAAACAAGTACAGCGTCTTGTCGAGATCGAAATCGTAGTGGCTGTTTGAGAAAAGATGAGTCAATAAAATACGCAAGTACATTTGTTACTATTGTTGTTGCTGTTGTTGGAAATTTTAGGGATGCTTTTAGCCAGGCAGGGCTAACCCAGAAAAGCGCAAAGAACGCCGTCGAGTAGGGTGCCCATCGAGTTTTCAGTCAAAGAACAAGAAAAAGCTACGTTGGGTTAAAAAACGTCACGTGCAAGCTTTGAGCATGAAATAGCAAAAGCTCTGACGAATGAACGTGTGACGTGTCACAAACGAACCCATGGAAATGTCCTCGAATGAAGTCGTGTATTTTTTCCTTGGCGATGGCGTGCAGATTCTGGAATTCGTGCAACGCGGCAAACTTGACGACGTTCAGGCCGTTCGGCGTCAGTACGTCCGGCTTGCGCTTCAGCAAATGCTCTGCTTCCACTCCAGTGATCGCACTACATTTTTTTCCAACATGCAATAAACTTCGTTTCAGAGGCTGCCTTCAGGCATTCTGCTTGTGTGAATTTCAAATGTTTGTGCCATGTTCCGACACAATTGCTAGTTAACCAACTGAGAAGCGGCCTAAAACGTAGTCTCTACATTGATTGGCTCACCTGACAGTGGTGAATATGTGCGCCATGTGCGTCGCAGCGCGCTCCATGCAGTAACGGTGGTAGATGCCACGGTCGCCCGCCTCTTTGTCGACGTCAAACTGCACAAACGTGCAAACGTCACTCACAATCGAGAAAAAGTCAACATTCAAAATTGTCATGTGTGATGAGTCGCGTGTTCACATCATGTGCAATGTATTCATGTTCCATTCTGATTGCTATATTGACCTTGCCTTATTAGGTGGGATCTAAACCTGCCTTGACTGTATGGGGCCTTTTCACTCAGCACACCGGCACGCACCTTGTCCAAGTTGTTATACAAGTCGGCACTACCAGCGCACAGATAACGACCGAGCAAAGTGGCGTGTGTCGTAAACACAGTCGCAATGTCAACGTTCCAGCACCTGCGCGTTCACAAACCAAACGTTATACCCATCTTTTTTGGTTCTCTGATTCAATCAGTGCGTTTGCATGCAGCATGCGAATTTAATTTCATGCTTAACGCGGGGACACAAAACATGGCTTAAGTGTGACTCTGCGTCATCTTGCAGATCATTGCTGTGTCAGATAAGCATTGATTGAAATTCAGATTTATGCTTGCAAACATAATAGTAGCAAAACCAAAAGATTATACATCACAACATTGGTTGAAACGCAAATGTCAGTCTTGAGTTTGACTGAAACCAACGAACCGCGCCATGATCAAGCCGATGCCAGCGAGCCATTCGTGAAAATGCGCAACAATCAACGGCTGATACTCGGTGATCGAATAACGAAACTAAATTGTTTGAAACTGTGCATTCAGAAACGACACTAGAATTATAGAACTAGGGCTGATTAGCCGCTTTTGAATTAGACTCTATGATTGACTGGACTGGTATGATGCGCTTGAAATTGGAGTGCCAACTATCGTGTCAGACTGAATTCTTAGAACGCACAAATTGCACATCGTTCACAGTTCTGCTGTGAATAGGGCATGAATTTTCCATGGTTCAGTGCGATATCAGCAACAAAGCGAACGTTTGAGTGACCTGCTGGACGAACTGCGCCACCATGAAGCCGAGTATGACGGCATCGTTCGCCTCCCTGTCGTGCCACGGGATGCCCACGTGCGACGCCTGCCACAGCTGCAACACGCAACATCAGTGCACAGCTGTGCTGGCACGCATCGTGCTCGAACAAGCACTTGGTGACGTTCAACAAACAATCCTAACCAAACTGACAAACTTCATGCTTCCACTGGTCAAGTTTCCAGGCAGCGGAGCCAATGTCGAACAGAACAACTTTCGGATAACCGTCGATCAGCCACCGACCATAGGTCACCTGTTACAAACCAAAAAAATGAAAGTCCACATGACCAATGCAAACCACAGCTCCGAACATGACACCTTAGTTCAAGTGCTAGGAATTCAAAATTTCAAGAAATGCCGCTTAGAAAACAGGAACCAACCAGGAATCCTTGTTCGCGCAGATGATTAATGGCCCGCCGCATAGGCGGATGCTCTGGCTCGAGCACTTCCACCTCGAGACGCACTCTCTCCTCGACGTACGGCCCCATCATGCAGTAGCGATCGCCCAGTTCATCCGTGCTCATTGGCGCTTTCGTTCGGAGCACCGTGTAAATGCCGCCAACTGAAATGAGACACACAACGCCTGAAAGGGCTGCACTGCAATGCATCACACCAGCAGCAGCACAGCCTTCGCGCCGCATTCTGGAGGCGGTCGAAAAGTTGTAGAAAAGCAGTCTAGCTGACACTAGGTTAAAGACGACAGTCGACGGAAACCAAGGTGCGGCAACATAGAGCTTCTGTGTCCCAAAGACAGAAGAAGCTGCACCCCAAAGATCACTGTCCTCAAGATAGCCGCCGGGCATACGAAGCTGCACGTGTCGCAGCAAGGGTACGCTTTGACACACGGGGCATCATCTATGAAGCTGCGCCAGTAGAGCTTGCAACGTTGTTTGCGTTTCTATAGGGCTGCAATATAGGGCGAACTGGCATGCAAGCGTGCACACGAGTGGCAGACCCTTGTTGGCGACCTCCCAGCTGATCTCGAACACGTATCGTCCCTCCTTCTTCGCCGTCTGTCCGTGGTCCATCGGTGTGAGCGATGCCATCGGGTCCAGTGATGACACGTCCAACGTGTGCCGTTTGCGACTGGCCGCTGCTGCCAGATTCGTCATGGACACCGACGACGACACCGACGGGCTCGCCATCATCCGTTCGTTACGTTCGAATCAACTCACAACGATGCTTGTCTGCTGGCAAAACTGCACGTTAGCAAGTACAGCAAATCTCTGAAAACACCAAATTACCAACATTAACATTCATAATGAGATCGTTATGTAGCCATCTGATATGACGATGGCACCGTCCAAGACTGTCAACGGCACAACAAAGCAATACCAAAGTGAACGGCACATCCGCAGTTTATCCGTTGGATTTCGGGGTTTCCAACAACAACAACACTAAACAGCGACAGCGACTATTCCGTCAGTCGTCAGACTGAAACAAACAAACAAACAAACAAATTCTGATCAATATCAAAGGGATCCAACCACAACGCATCACAAAGTACACGCGACACCGGCTTTTAGAAAAAAACAATGACAATAACAATACAAAATAAGACCAACCAGCAAGACGCAAGTAACAAAGCTAAAAATTCAAAGCTCACAGTGTCAATAGTGCGATGATAGACTAAAACCAGTAAAACTTTTTAACAGTCTTCTGTGAATATCACATATGCAGCGAATTGAAGCTGAAAAACGAGAAAATCTTGAATAATCAATCGCTAACGTCTCACGATCACCTAACAGGGTTGGCAGAACCGTTCTTTTTAAATCCCTGGAATAAAACTGCTTTTTTCGAAAAAATAGGAAAAACCTGAAAAAACCTGGCTCTAAATATTGCAGAGCTTGAAACTACACGGAACAGTAGGGCATTTCGGTTTGAAGAACAAGGTTTTTGTGCAAAAATATTTAAATTTAAAAATTTAAACAGAAATTTGCATAACATTTTATAACCTTGCATTCCAAGTTAGAATTCAAGATAATCAGTCTTTTTTTAATGAGCAAGAAGATTTTCATACTGAGCCAAAAGCAGCAACGTTATTTTTCTAACAAATTGTATTAAAAACGGATTAAAAAAACAAAACAGCAAAGCATTCGCTGCTTTCACACATAATAAGGGAAGCACGAAACAACGGTAAGGTCAGAGAAGAAAACTGATGCACTTCGCATCGAAAATTTTGAAAAAAAAACAAACTGAAAAATCGGGTTTTTCAGGTTTTTTTTCAACTATCAAAATTTGCCTGGGAAAACGGCGTTTCTTCTGGATGCCAACCCTAGACGTCATTGCTACTACAACTTGTGTTTGTCGGCAGTTGCGCCACTGCCTGCGCCAGTCTTGGACACAGCGGGCTTTGGCAGCTTCATGTACGGCTTAGGCAACGGCCACAACGGCAACGACTGCTTGGTCGTCACTGAATCGTCCACAATGACCGACTGAAAAAATGATGAACGTCGCTTTCATGTTGGCTCAGGAAAAACGTAGCAAGAAAGGGATTGGTGAACGCAGTTGTTTAAAAGTGTTTACTGACGTCGGAGTCATCAATGAGCTGTTTCTTCACAGGTTCACCAGCGGCGCCCTGATCGATGGTCTGTTCAGCAGCCTCTGCTGTCGAGAAAACGCGCACGGTCAGTTTGCGCCGTTGCGCTGCGCCCTGAGCGATGTGCTCGTCAAAGTACGCAAGCATCGACTCTTTGCTCACCGCACTCAGCGACGCAACTTCTACCAAATCTGCAAAATAAAACAAAACTGTCTGTTTTTGGCATGACCGGTTACGTTTCATGGCAACTTGACCAACGTTTCATGGCAACTTGACCAGATAATCTGAAACAAAAACACACAGTAGCGCAACGCCTCTACCTCTATCGAAGCAATACTGCTGCGACGAGATTTCCGACCAATATCGATTCGCCAATGCCGACAGTTTCTTCGGTCGTTCGAGACGCTTCGTACGGAGCGCGGCTTTGTGCTTCTCAAACTCGTCCTCTGGCAGCTCTTCGATGGTTTTCTGAAATAAATTCAGCTGCAGAGTTTGCACAAAAAACCAACGAACAAGAACAACGTTTTCTTTTCAACAAAACAGCAACGAGTTAGTAACAACAAAACAACAAGAACGAAACAAACCCGCATCGTCTGAAGGAAATGCTCGCAGCGCGCCTCTGCGAAACGAGGATCGTGTTCACCCTGTACAATGATGCGAAGGCCCTCGGTGCCTGCCGACCGTCTGACACCAGCAAACACGATGTAGCCTGCACAAACAAAATCGAAGCAATCATTGAAGCCACTGCATCAGTAACAGCACAGTGCGCCAACGTGCAAATCATCCACCTAGTGCTGATCCAAATCAAGCACTTTAATGTTTACCCAAATCCTGCACCCAACTATTTGCCCAATAAAAGTGAGCGCAAATCTTTTACCCAATTGCTCTTTAGTGCGCAGCGTGTTGAACGCCGGCTCGTTGACAATCTGCGCGAACAAGTCCAATGTGACGTCATAGATGTCCTGGACGCCCGTCTGCAGCAGCATCTCCACGGCGCTGTTGCTGTGCGTCGCGTTCGTCTTCTCGTAGATCAATGCGAACTCTGATCGAGCATTTCGATTGTGGTGTTGTCCGTTTTTACCAGCTCATGAGAAATACTCCCAAGAAACAACTGGAGAACGAACCAGTTGGCAACTGAAACTCTCTGTCGCGTTGCATCTGGTTGCGAACCACTTTACGGACGTCTTTCCGATGGGACACCAACGTTTGCCGGAGACTTTCAGCCACTTCCACAGCGTTCTAGCCAAATAAACAAGTGCATTTTTGAGACGTGTGGTGACAAGCAGACAACATAACGGTTTTTACGTCGTTTGCTAAACGAATGTTTTGAATAAGTTTTTTTAAATGAAGGCCAAAATGTGACACCTGTTTGGTCGTGTTTCCATGGACGAGCACTTCGAGATAAATTGTCGACAACAATTCTCGAATGAATGTCTTCAGTTGATCGACCGTCATATCTGGGCAATTGAAAAAGACACGAAAAGTAAAAAATTCTCCACACAAAGATTAGTTTAGAAAAGAACACAATGCGATACGACTATCGATGTGTTACCATCAGCAGTGGCGAGCAAGTCCTCTTTAGTCCAGCATCGTTGTGAGAGCATCACATTCGTGTAGTACATGGCGTGCTGGTAGGGCTGCTCTTGCTCAAAGTTGCGCAACTGACGAACGTACACTTCCTTCAGCACAGCAAACCTGCGTTGCAATTCCTGCACCTTTACTATACATGTACATTTGCGTCAACGTTTGCACCGCATCTTTGCGGTAAAAATCATCAGGTCACCTCTGTGGATCGGGCGAAAAGTTCATAAGATGCTTCAGTAAATGCCTTGCGAACGCAGGCAACTTGTCATTGTAGCCGCTGACTTGCAGCAGCACACCATAGCGGCCACAATCGAAGCCTCCATACAAACCGGCCAAACTCGCATTGTACGTGTACTCGGTCAGAGAGTCCTGAACCACAGATGTTATCATGTTATCACACAAAAATCAGATACCTATACAAGAAATGCAGTTGATTTTAAGAAATGCAAATCTTATTTTTTTGTGACTGGCTGAGCTGACCACCTGATTGGCTCAAGCAGATTGAACAAGCCAATCAATGTGTTACTGCTACATTTGCATTGTTGCACGTTGTTGATACAAGCACAACTAAATCTCCAACATCGCTTGCTTAGCACCTGAATACAAGTAGCCAACATGGCGGCGAGATTGGCACGCATGGGGTCTGCGTAGATCAACGGTGTGACAATGTGAGCGTACAGGACACTCTTGGGCAGTTTGAATTCGTCATCCTGCTTGTACCACACCCTCGTCCAGTCCGTGTTGACGACCAACTGTGGAATGCCAAATTTGTCGCTGTAAAAAAGGTGGAATGTTTAAAGAAACGGTTATGAAGGTGAGAACACCGATCAACCAATTTGTATGGCGGTTCTCTGCATTTCGGCCTGAGCAACACCAGAGAGGTGGCCTCATCATCAGTAATGTGCTTCTCTTGAACCACTTGAGGTGCCTTTTGAGTCTTTAGAGTTACAAGAACACAAAAATCACACAAGTCACGTCTTGGTCTTGCGAAACGCAATGCACCGTTCAACGGAAAACGTACTGTTTATCTTTGACCTGTTCCTGCTGTGGACACAGTGAGAAATCAGTTGGAATAAACTGATTTGGCTCTGGCAAATGAAACGGTGAATCGGTGGGCGTCCAAGTTTGCGAGGCTGTTTTGCATCGGTCTAGGAATGCCTGAAAAATGTGAGAAGAAAAAGTACATTAAAGTAAAGTAAAATAATTAAGCGATGAGACGGAATACTATAAATTATAACGATGTTTTGAACGAGTCAGATCGAACAGAAATCATGTGCCCCACTCGCAGTTGCAGTTACCGTGCACGTGCACCACTAAGTGAAGAAAGTAGTGAACGAAATGAGACGAAAGCACACTACCTGGTCAATGTCTGCTATGGCGTACTCGGTGTTGTACCATTGCTCCCTTCGATTGCCGTCCTTCCCTTCGAATGAGCGCGACACGACCGCATAGTTCAGGTTGTCCGGCGTCAACCGCTGCAGCAGCGAGTCAATCAGCTCTGGCTTGTACTCGTCCATGATGTACGGGCCAACTAGGATCTCTTCCAACGGGTAGTACTCCTGCAGCGACGTCGCCATGCTGGTCGCCAGTTTTAGTGGCTTCTCTTTGTCCTGCGAACAAAATGAACACATAGCGCACGTTTCAAGAATAAAACTCACTGGTGCAGTGGATTGCATGTGGATGGAAAACGAAATAATCGGCACTCTACGACTTGCATAGAAAATCTTCAAAGATCGTCAGAAAGAAATAAAACACGTTTCCAAACGCGTTTCACTCCGATCCAAAGTAAAAACCATAAAAACACTGTTTTCGTTTTGTTTGTCAACGCTGACATTCAGACGTTCGTACTTCGCAAACCTTGAAACGAAATTGAATTTTGTACAACTGTGCCAGTTCGTCGAAAATCCACCGCTGCACACCAGACTTCGTCATCATTCCAATATACGAGAAGACGAGCAACAATATCTCGTCCACGTGATCCAGGCCCTCTGCAAAGAACAGTTCTAGCTTTGCAACTTTCCAATCAACATGCTCGTAAATGAGAATGAGTCAGTCAACTGACCTTCGCTCAAGTCAACGTCAATCGAAAAGAAGCCGAATCCCCGAGCGCCCTCGTGTGGCCCGGCCGAAAGAGCGTTCACCCAGCCTTGGCGCTTCAACTCCGACAACAGCGAGCCTTTCGCTTCGTGACCAATTAAGTGCGCTGAAATGGGGCAACGTTTAGTGGAAGGCGAACTTTGTGGAGTGACCGAAGAGGTTGAGAAACATTGGCCAATACATAGTTTCACTGACCAAGATAATGTCCGGGCTGCGTGCGATAGAATGGACGCTGGTCATCGATCGGAAATTTCAGATGCAAACTGCGAATGTCTTTGACAGGCACAATCTGCAACGAAACACAACAATTTCCAGAGTCACACTTTACAAACAATGCTCCACACAATGAGTTCGAATCAACTAATTATCCAATAAAACAAATGATAGATAAAGATAATCGATTTTGGCTGTGCAAGCACCTCAACGCGTTTACGCAGCTGCTCCGGTCCATACGGATGTTGGTGCCAGATCTTACGCGGCACCTCATAGTTCGCAACATCAGCAAACAGTGGCAGCAGATAATCCTGCTCTAGCTTATCTAAACTTTCGCTGCCCACAATGCAGATGCTCATTCTGAAAAATTAGGCGAACACAATTTTGCACTGACTGTCAACGAATAAAAGTCAGTTTCATTGAATTGAACAAAACTCGCATGAGGACGTACAGATTTGCCGAATACCAGTCTTTGTGGAATTTTAGCAATGCTTCTCTGGTGTTGATGTTTTTCTCTTTTGGTGTGCTCATCAGTGTTTGGTAGTTACCGGTGCCAAACTTTGAATAATCGTGCGACGGGTCACAGAGGCTTCTGAAAACCGTTCCCCAATCATTGTTCTCATTTTCTATGTGTCCGTCCACTCCTATCGCGAACTGGGATGGATGTGAATTGGGTGCGGCGCGTACGCTGATTGATTTTAACCGTCATCAGATCTAAACACTTCTAAGCGTAACTGGCCATTGTGCAAAATTAAAGCCACGACCAATGATTCTGTGCACCATGTCCGGTGCACACTTATGCGACCGTATGAGCCAATGTGCAGTGTCGCCACGTGGTGCGTAGTTTCGGCGTGCGCACTACATGGGTTGCCCTTCTTTTCTAAAAACCGACACGCTCGTTGTCGGACATTGTTTAAACGGACCTAATTCAAATCCTAATCCTAAAGCCTAATCCTCAGCCTAACTTGATCCTAACCTAATCCTAACCTAAGCCAAGCCTTTTCAGAAAGGAAGATGTCAGAACAATTGCGTTTTGAACAAGGCCGGAGGCCGGAGCGTGTGCACACGCGCTAGTGGATCATGAGCACGAGCATGCGGATGCGAGGTGCGTGTGCGTTTTAAAAAAGAAGCACCAGGCCACTATGGCGGCAACCACAGCGCCTACACACACCGTTGCAGCCGAGATCTGCGATGGCCATCCCGTTTTATGTTGTTCGCATTCTCTGAGTTCACCGCATTCACTTCACGTTTCGTCGCTGACTCCGTGAACAGTGGCCCGCGAAAGAATTGTGCACAACGATCAAGCGCACCCTACACGGTGAGATTTTCACTTTCACCAAAAAGTCTTTTTTAACTGATAACTAAATTTACAGTTCTTATTGAAGTTTTTTGATTCACGCGCACCTCCAAACAGTCGGGTGCCACATCAAAATGGACGTTTGTGTGATCGCTTGATGTGTACGCGTTTCTGTATCCACCGTGTGATGTTATAAAATTTGAATATTCGTTTTCGAGCGGATATTTGTGCGTGCCGAGAAAGAGCATGTGCTCGCAGAAGTGCGCCAGACCGGGCAACTCTCGCGGGTCCATCATGTGACCTGAGCAGTACAAGCAGTTGCGCCGCGCGTGCGATCATTGTGACCGCATGAACCTCTGTCGGAACGGTTTGCCATTTTTAGACAAAGCGATTTGCCATAATTTCATCGACCATAACACAGTTAACTGGGGTACACAAGCGCCAATACTCACCAACGTTGACATCAAGTGCTGCGGCTGCTTTATCCGTGGTTGCGTCGCTAACCAAAAGTGCTCTGATTCCATTAGTCAATTCTATACATCTGTATTGCAGTTGATCATTCGACGTGACAATTTCGTCTGTTCTGGCTTTAATTGACGACATTGCTGTTGCTGTATTGACCATATTTTGCAATGGTCGATAGTTATAGAGGCAAAATCCAGTTGATCAATAAGAAAAGACCACTTTGGAGATTTTGTATGACATCAAAAAGTACAGTGATTGTCCAACTGTGTGACGAATGAAGAAAGTTACACAAGGGTTCATGTTGGAAAAGCAAACAAATAAAACAGGTTTTGATTCAGAATTGCAATGGATTGCATATTGCGTTGCCCCCCCCCCTCCTTCCTCTGGTAACACGTCCCTTTTTCACATCCCTTACATAACATTCAAATGATAAATTGACTAAACCAAGAAATGCTATTTGCTGTGCTAAGGTGGCCCGATACCCTATCCATCCAAACCAAAAATTAAACATCGAAAGTTGCTTCTGTGATTTTACAGAACAAAAAAAAACCGAAAAAAAAATTCAGGTTGTTGTCGTTGTTGTCGTTGTTGTCGTTGTTGTCGTTGTTGTTGTTGTCGACCGTTTCGGTGTCCACAAAAAATCTAAAGTTGTGTTCAAATTCGAATTCCAAATTGTACGGTATCCTATGTAATCGACCATGCTGCGTCTGATAGGCTAGGTGCCGAATTGTGAAAAAAAAAAAAAAAAAACTGTTTTTACCCGTGCCGGGTATAAAAAGAGTGCCCGTTAAGGGGTTTCCTGGTAAAAATCGTTGTTCTAATTTCATATTCCACGGTATTCATGTAATCGACCATGCTGCGTCTGATAGGCTAAGTGCTCGTCCCAGGCCGCGATCGTCCAGGCCGCGATCGTCCAGTCCGCGATACTCCGGTCGCGATCGTCCCAGGCCGCGATCGTCCCAGTCCGCGATACTCCGGTCGCGATCGTCCCAGGCCGCGATCGTCCCAAGCTGCGATCGTCCCAGGCCGCGATCGTCCAGTCCGCGATACTCCGGTCGCGATGGTCCAGGCCACGATCGTCCAGGTGCGATACTCCGGTCGGGATTGTCCAGACCGCGATCGTCCAGGCAGCGGGCTGCGATCTTTCAGGCGCGATAATCCGGCCGCCATTGTCCACTCCGTGATCTCTTGGGCCTCGATAGTACGTATCTAGATACATTTGCAATCAAGGCGCTATGTTCTGCATGAATGGAACACAATGTCGCCCGCCGAAAATCAAAGCCGTGGCGTCGTCAAGCGGCAAAATAGTGTTGGTTAAAAAACGTGTTAGTTTTTGTTTCTTGTTTTGAACTTTGCGTTGGTTTTGTCATTACACTTTGCATTGATTTTTAATCTAGTACAGTTTCAAATCAATAATAAAAGTAAAACTTTGTCTGATGAGTTTTTGGGTATAATAATCGTGGGACGCGCGGCAGCGCAGTCCCACAATATTATTTCAGAAAGCTCATTGCGAATATTTTGAAATTTCAATCGACCATAACATTCATGATAAATGACTAAACCAAGAAATGCTATTTGCTGTGCTAAGGTGGCCCGATACCCTATCCATCCAAACCAAAAAATTAAACATCGGTTGCTTCTGTGATTTTACAGAACAAAAAAACCGAAAAAAAATTCAGGTTGTTGTCGTTGTTGTCGTTGTTGTCGTTGTTGTCGTTGTTGTTGTTGTCGACCGTTTCGGTGTCCACAAAAAATCTAAAGTTGTGTTCAAATTCGAATTCCAAATTGTACGGTATCCTATGTAATCGACCATGCTGCGTCTGATAGGCTAGGTGCCGAATTGTGAAAAAACTGTTTTTACCCGTGCCGGGTATAAAAAGAGTGCCCGTTAAGGGGTTTCCTGGTAAAAATCGTTGTTCTAATTTCATATTCCACGGTATTCATGTAATCGACCATGCTGCGTCTGATAGGCTAAGTGCTTAATTAGGAGAACATTGTTTTTTACCTGTGCCGGGGTTGAAAAGGGTACTGTTTTTACCCGTGCCTGGTATAAAAAGGGTCCCCGGAAGGGTTTCCTCCCTAAAAAAACGTTCTGATCT